>JARQOC010000002.1:753473915-753637098 GCA_033576535.1 Allobates femoralis
GAACAGAGGGAGAGCACAGTAAGGACAGATGAAAGAACCAGGCAGGCAGACCACTGAGGGTACCCAGTGAGACGTCCTAGTTCTCTGGTGACTACCTGAGTTACCAGTAAGACCCAGTTCAGAGTCAAAGACTGAGTGTTGTGTTTCATTTGCCTGCGCCGTAGGAGCCGGAAAGAGCCGTATTCTTGTTCCCTCATAGCAGCCTGTCTGCCAGCATCTCCACCTGACGAACTGCCTCCCTGTATAAAATCCCTATTCACTCATCACTGCCCCGGGGACCCTGCTCCACCCACGGGGAGCGTCACCAACAGAGCTGCCTCATCATCACCCCAGAGGTCTGCAAACAGCGCCAGTATCATTACTGGATACTGTAGGTGGCGTCACAAACTCTTTTTATTTCAGTTTATTTTTATTTAACCCCTCTTTCAGTGACCGACAGGCGACGGGCCCGGGCACAGACTGCCAGTGACATCCCCCGTGAAACTATAGCCCAGGACCACGTACTCCATGGCCCTGGGGTGGGTCATCTCCCTTTTTATTTATAACTGCTCTGCATTTGTGTGTCCTCAATAGCTCTTCCTGTCAGTGTGTGGCACCCTGGCACCTGTTGGGCACCACAGAAATCCTTAGGTACAAATGGAGTAAGTAACAGCACAGCAAAACCACAACACAAACAACACTTAGAACACCTGGTTTCACCCCGAGCCTCTAGGGGAGCTAACACTGGTGACTTCTAACCAGTTCCCCCTATAAAAAGAGTCTTGGAGGGAGAAACTTCAGAGTGTGGTAGACGCTACAAGAGCTGCCTGCCTGTGTGAAACCTCCACCCTATGAGGAACACACTAGGCCCTGCTAGCCTGTTAGCCAGTGGAGATCCCTGCAATTGGGATAATAGGAAGAAGGAGATCACCTCTCAGGAATACAGAGTTAATCCAACTCTTTCCAAACCATCCGGTTACTGGAACCGAAGCTGTGGAAGCTACGAAGCCCTCACAGAGAACCAGCTACATCCAACAGGAGGTTTAGCCACCTGTTCCACCTGATGCACCTACCCACGAGAGCCCAGGGAAGAGTACTGATCCTGCTCAGACCCTTTTACAGTGCCCTCAGTGCTGCTAACCAGGTGAAGCAAGTTCCATTGAACACCCTGTCCGGTCCGGCTGGATTCCACGTCCACCCGACCTTAGCACCAGAAGTAGAGAAAGGAAGCCTAACACTGCTTGCTGTGAAACTCCATAAGTGCCAACTTCACTATCCCGGTCCGAGTGTACCTGACTACCATCCAGTAAAGGTACCTAAAAGAGACTTTGTGTGGTTGTGCATTACTCCTGGATTCAGCGCAGCGTCCCGCAGCTGCCTCACAACATCTTGCGCAGCTCCCGGCTCCGGGGATTCCCGCTCATCCTGTGGGGAGCGTTCCATCTCGCTGTGTACCATCCCCCGGAGACCCGAACAGCGCTGGTAAAGTTACCAGAACACCCGCAGGTGGCGTCACGAAGACAAATCACCCCCCACTGTTCCGCCATTCCCCTATTGATCTGGACCACCGGGCCTACACCACCGCAGGCGCGGTTCCGTGACTGGAGGAGAAACAACGCCCGCTACGTGTACCCCCCGGCTACGGTGAGTCAGAATTTGGCGTCACGAACAGGATACGAGCAGGCCCGTTATCTCGGGTATTGTGTGCTATTTATTGACTGTAAATATCGAACTGTACATTTGGTCCGCCATTGCTGCGCAAAAAGGCGGGAAAAGAAGGGGCGTGACTGTGCAGAGGGCGCGAAGATTGACCCCGCCCCCACGCTCTGACGACTTCCCCTGTACGCAGCAGGAACCGGAAACTCCCGTGGTGCCTCACTCCTCACCGCGAGGCCGACACTTCCGTTTGCAACCGAGGGCAAGGCTACGCTTAACTAAGGGGGAGCGACCATGAGTAACCCGGCTCCCGATCACGCGGTGCACCCGCAAGACCAAGCGGTACCTCAAAACATACCTATTGATGGACAGCAACAAGTCGGCGGTATGCTACCACAACCCGCTCCGATTATGCCGATGTCTCTACCCTACGTTCCTAGTGCGACCTGGTTACCCAAGTACAGCGGCGTACCCAGCACCTTGGAAAACTTCCAGAGGAAGATATGCCAAGCCCTGGACATGTACCCGATGACCGGTAAGCAAAGAGCTTCAGTTATTATGGGACAGTTAACCGGTGCAGCCGAACTGCAGAGCCGCAGCTGGCCTGTAGAAGTTCAGGAATCTGTGGAACAGATATTCGCAAGATTAACTCGGGTCTTTGAGTGCCATACCGAAGCTGGATTAAGACTGTCATTCTATCGTTGTAATCAAGGGGCACAAGAAACTGTCCTTGATTATTCACTGCGCTTGCAAGAAGCATACAGACTGTTAAAACAAGTCGATCCTGACAGTGCTCGAGATGAGAACAAAGCGTTAATTGGACAATTTATTGTGGGCCTTAAACTATCTGAGGATAGGAAGCAAGCAAGCTGGTGGTCCATACAGAATCCAGGCGCAGAGTTTGATACCTTGAGAGATTTAACAGTTTGGGGACAGCGACTCGCTGAAGTACCTGATCCCGCTTCGCAGCAGCAGCAGTACGCTGACACCCCTTCCGTGCCGGCAGCAGCATCTCCAATCCCTGCGATCCAGTCCAGCGCACAGACTGTAACACCTGACCGGTTTGATCAACTGTGTGCTAATGTCGAGCAGCTGATGAAGGACGTGGCCAAGCTACAAGCTGGGAGAAGACCCAAGACAGATGCAAGGCCATCGGACAAGATTCAACTCGCCGACAGCCCGGATGACGTCCCCTGGATGAGGAGAAAGGCACAGCCGTCGCGAGGAAAACCTGCAGACCGCCGCAGTCCTGACAGACGCCGCAACAGTCAGCAGAACGACTTAGGAGGACGCAACCTGCAATCCCGTCCTTTAAACGAGCGACCCCTGGGCGAGAAGGGCCAACCCCAGGAGTAGACTGTGCAGGCCCTACGTCCAGCTGGGAACACAAGTATGTGGGAGACTGTCCATACTTACCAATCGTCATTGATGGCATCGCTATCTCCGCCTTGATAGACACTGGATCCCAGGTGACATCCATCCCCAGTACCCTTTACAAGCAGTTCTGGCCAGATGTTAAGCTAGAACCCCCTAACCCTGAGATGAACCTTGAAGCCACTAACGGTATTCCGGTTACCATAGAGGGACAGTGGGAAGCTACAGTAAAGGTGGGGAGGGTGCAGTTGAAAAACCAGGGTATCTTAGTGGTTCAGGATAAGCCTAACCACAAGGATCCATATGTCATATTGGGTACCAATGTCATGATCAAATGCCTCGATGAAGTGTTGTTTTTGCTCCAACAGAGTGCTGAAGCCGGTAAACCCAGAGAAAAGAGGGCTATCCAAAAGCAGATCAGAGCTCTGGTGTATCAACAACAGGTAACCTTGTCAAACGGTGAGATTGGCAGAGTAAGAGTCACAGATCCCATTCCAATTGTGGTACCACCCAGAAGTGAAATGATGATCTGGTGTCGAGCAGCCATAGGCCTCAGAGGGCAGGACTACCAAGCTGTAGTAGAACCTGTAATGTCCGACAGTAGTCCTACGCTCTTGACAGCCAGAGGGTTAGTTGATGTAAGAAAGGGGAGAGTCCCCGTACGCATATTGAATTATGGTGATGACGAAGTCAGACTACCTAGATATGCAACTGTTGCAAAATTGTACCAAGTAAAAGATGATGCTGTGATTGATGTAAAATCCTCAAACCAAATAGTCACTGATGAACCCCCTCACTCCAAAGATCAGTTAGAGAAATGGTGTCAAGACCTCAGTGTAGGAACTGACAATACACCCTCTCACCAGAAAAATGGAGTATACCGGGTAGTTCGGGAGTATGAGCAAGTGTTCAGCAAACACCCACTTGACTTTGGGAGGATTAAAGGGGTACAACATCATATCCCCACAAACAACCATGCACCTATCAAAGAAAGGTACAGGCCTATACCACCCACACACTACCAGAAAGCAAAAGAGATGCTTCAGGACATGAAGAATGCAGGAGTCATTAGGGATAGCTGTAGTCCCTGGGCCGCACCACTAGTCCTGGTTAAAAAGAAAGATGGTAGTATGAGGATGTGTGTAGATTATAGGCAAATCAACAAAGTCACACACAAAGATGCATACCCGTTACCACGCATAGAAGA
The DNA here is from genome assembly GCA_033576535.1 of Allobates femoralis. Classification (NCBI taxonomy): domain Eukaryota; kingdom Metazoa; phylum Chordata; class Amphibia; order Anura; family Aromobatidae; genus Allobates; species Allobates femoralis. The sequence continues at coordinate 753,478,132 of JARQOC010000002.1, forward strand.
GTCACTAGCTGCACTCAAGTCTGCCAACTACTTCTCCACATTAGATCTTACTAGTGGGTACTGGCAGGTTGCCGTTGCAGAGGAGGATCGTGAGAAGACAGCTTTCACTACTCCTATGGGCTTATGCGAATTCAACAGTATGCCATTCGGTTTGTGCAATGCCCCAGGAACATTTCAGAGACTTATGGAGTGTTGCTTGGGCCATAAGAACTTTGAGACTGTCTTGTTATACCTTGATGATGTCATTGTCTACTCTCAGACCTATGAAGATCACCTCCAACACCTGAGTGAAGTGTTCGAGTCACTGTCCAAGTACGGGATGAAACTGAAACCGTCCAAGTGCCACCTGCTGAAACCCAAGGTCCAATACCTAGGACATGTGGTCAGCGCCGAAGGCGTAGCACCGGATCCGGATAAGGTCACCGTCATCAAGGACTGGCCAGCACCCACCAACCACAAAGAGGTACGTCAATTCCTAGGACTGGTCGGGTACTACCGACGCTTCATCAAAGGCTATACCAAGATAGCAGCACCCATGCAAGATCTCTTAGTAGGTCAATCCAAAAACGGCAAGATCAGGGGACCCCCGTTCCACTGGGGCCCAGAACAGGACAAATCCTTCCAAACGTTAAAAGATGCTTTAACTGGAGAAGAAATCCTGGCTTACCCTGACTACAATCTACCGTTTCTGTTGTACACTGACGCAAGTAATGAAGGTTTAGGAGCAGTCCTATCTCAACGTCAGCAGGGCAAGGAGAAGGTGATAGCCTACGCAAGCAGAAAGCTCCGTCCCACCGAAAGGAACCCGGAAAACTACAGCTCCTTCAAGCTGGAGTTCCTGGCCCTGGTCTGGGCGATCACAGAGCGTTTCAAGCATTACCTGGCATCCGCCCCGTTCACAGCTTTCACAGACAACAATCCTCTAACACACTTAGAGACTGCAAAGCTGGGAGCCCTAGAACAGCGTTGGGTAGCAAGACTCGCTAACTACGACTTCACTGTAAAGTATCGGGCAGGTCACAAGAACGGCAATGCTGATGCCCTGTCCCGAATGCCCCACCTTCCTGAAGAGGGAGAAGACATAGATGACCTAGAAGAGATTGAACTACCTGCTTTCCACCGTTCCGGTACAGCAACATGTCATCAGAGAAACCAGACACGTGTAGAGAGGACCGTGAACCCGTTACCTCACCATGACTGGAAGGAGGCTCAAGCCAACGACCCAGATGTCAGCCTGGTAAGGGATCTCATCACTCAAGAGCACGCCAATATGGACTCTGATGCCTCACCAACTGCTAAACACCTGTGGAAGGAGAAAGGAAGGTTGTTCGTCTACCAAGGTAAACTATGCAGAAGATACCTCAATCCGAGAACCCATGAACTCATCTGGCAGATTGTAGTTCCCAAGACCGAAGTCCAAATGATCCTTGAAGCATACCATGATGATGCCGGACACTTTGGATGGAAGAAACTGGAGAGACTCCTGAAGGATCGGTTCTATTGGGTCGGTATGAGAGGTTCCATTGACAAATGGTGTAAAAACTGTGGACCATGTCACCTTCGAAGAAAAGACCATCTAACTCAGAAAGCTCCGTTGCAACCAATTGTTACCACCAAACCTCTTGAAATAGTTGCTCTCGACCACGTGAAGCTTACCCCAAGTCGAACCGGGTACACCTACGCTCTCACCATCGTCGATCACTACTCAAGATTCCTGGTAGTCGTTCCAGTTAAGGATTTAACTGCTGAGGTAGCAGCAAAAGCGTTCCAGAGTTACTTCTGTCGCCCCCATGGGTATCCAGACCAGGTCTTAACTGACCAAGGGCCAGCCTTCGAATCAGCTCTGTTCCAAGAATTCTTAGGGCTGTATGGGTGTAAGAAAATCCGCACAACACCTTATCATCCTCAGACGAACGGTTTATGTGAGAAGATGAACCACATAGTCATTGACATGCTCAAAACCTTACCAGTTGAAGAGAGAAATCAATGGCCAGAGAAGCTTCCAGATCTCGTGGACATCTACAACCACATACCTGTCAGTTCGACAAATTACACACCTGCTTACTTGATGAGAGCAAGACCAGGTAAACTGCCTATTGATTTGCAGATGGGAACCGTTGAACCCACAGAAGACTCTTCTGATGAAGACTGGGTCAGCCAACGCCAAGAAAAGTACAGGAAGGTACAAGAGAGTGTTGAAAGGAACCTTGAAATCAGTAGGGCCAAGCAAGAAAAAGACTTTAACAAGCACGCCTCAGCTGAACCACTAGCTATAGGTGATGTAGTGCTGAAAAGAAAAAGAAAAACTAACAAATTGGATAACAGTTGGGAATCTGTACCCTACACCGTTATGCCGTCACACTATGATAACTCAAAAACTTGTGTTATTAGCAAAGACAATGGGAATACTATTGCGACTGTCTCAAGGGATCATTTGAAGAAATGTCCGCCACAGTTAATCCCACAAGCAACCAGTTACCCTGCTGTAACTCAAGGTGAAGAGACAAAAGAAAATCTCGTCCTTACAGAAATTGGATACTTACCAGCTGATTGGCCACAAATAGGTGATGCATTCCTCATACCAGTTATGCACTTCTACCAGCCTACAGAAGGTCAGCCAAAGCCAAATCCAATTCCACAAGTCCAAGAAGAAGAAGTCCAAGTGCAAGAATTGCAGCCTGTTATCATGGAACCTGAGATTCCTGTAATCGGTCAGCCTGCTAGTCCCACAGTAAGAGAAGCCATTCCTAATCAACTACCTACAGAGGTCAGTCCAGTTGATAGACTCCGCACTTACTATGGTCTTACACAAAGCAGACATAGAGAAGTACCAACCACTTCGTACACTACACCAACAGCTTTGGAAACACCCACACTACGCAGATCCACACGTAGTACATTAGGTCAACCCCCACATAAACTTGGAGAATGGGTTTAAAATGTAGTGGAAAATATAACCTGTAAGTGTTGTAAATAATTAACCAGTTTTCAAAACCTGTAAAAAGTAGTGTACAGAAGGGTGGAGGAACTGGGCTATGTCCCAAGTATACTAAGTTGGGAACAGAAAGCGCCTGGTAAGGTATAGAAGGTTAGTACCGGCCTCCCAAGCAGAGACACCCGTAGGGAATGTATAAAGTTTACCGTGTATCCCTGGACTTTACCTTTTTCCCCTTTTCATAAACTTTGAACATTTGTCACAGGACTTGTGTGACCACTAACTTTACCTTTTTCCAGCCTGCGGCAGATGGACTAGTGCCGTACGGACTGCTTTTCACCTTTTCCACATTTTTCACTTCCTTTTCAGTGATTTTTGTGTTTTCTTTAAGACTTTGTAAATTGAATGTTATAAATGCTTAGTGTTAAGTTGTAAAAAGAACCTTTTGCTCAGCCGGGAGAACTGAGGTTAACTAAGGGGGAATGTGGCACCCTGACACCTGTAGGGCACCACAGAAATCCTTAGGTACAAATGGAGTAAGTAACAGCACAGCAAAACCACAACACAAACAACACTTAGAACACCTGGTTTCACCCCGAGCCTCTAGGGGGAGCTAACACTGGTGACTTCTAACCAGTTCCCCCTATAAAAAGAGTCTTGGAGGGAGAAACTTCAGAGTGTGGTAGACGCTACAAGAGCTGCCTGCCTGTGTGAAACCTCCACCCTATGAGGAACACACTAGGCCCTGCTAGCCTGTTAGCCAGTGGAGATCCCTGCAATTGGGATAATAGGAAGAAGGAGATCACCTCTCAGGAATACAGAGTTAATCCAACTCTTTCCAAACCATCCGGTTACTGGAACCGAAGCTGTGGAAGCTACGAAGCCCTCACAGAGAACCAGCTACATCCAACAGGAGGTTTAGCCACCTGTTCCACCTGATGCACCCATCCACGAGAGCCCAGGGAAGAGTACTGATCCTGCTCAGACCCTTTTACAGTGCCCTCAGTGCTGATAACCAGGTGAAGCAAGTTCCATTGAACACCCTGTCCGGTCCGGCTGGATTCCACGTCCACCCGACCTTAGCACCAGAAGTAGAGAAAGGAAGCCTAACACTGCTTGCTGTGAAACTCCATAAGTGCCAACTTCACTATCCCGGTCCGAGTGTACCTGACTACCATCCAGTAAAGGTACCTAAAAGAGACTTTGTGTGGTTGTGCATTACTCCTGGATTCAGCGCAGCGTCCCGCAGCTGCCTCACAACATCTTGCTCAGCTCCCGGCTCCGGGGATTCCCGCTCATCCTGTGGGGAGCGTTCCATCTCGCTGTGTACCATCCCCCGGAGACCCGAACAGCGCTGGTAAAGTTACCAGAACACCCGCAGGTGGCGTCACGAAGACAAATCACCCCCCACTGTTCCGCCATTCCCCTATTGATCTGGACCACCGGGCCTACACCACCGCAGGCGCGGTTCCGTGACTGGAGGAGAAACAACGCCCGCTACGTGTACCCCCCGGCTACGGTGAGTCAAGTGATTGCTCACTTTCCTCCTTTTCCTATCTACCTTTTTCTTTCCTTCACCTTTGCGGGCAGGGTCCTCTCCCCTTCTGTTCCTATGTGTGCCTTGTATTGTTCATGTATTTGCACTTGTCTATGTATGCCCTTTTTCACATGTAAAGCGCCATGGAATAGATGGTGCTATAATAACACAATGTAACACAATTTCTGTTCCTGGCTTCCAAGTGTAATATTTCATCTGCTTATGTGTAAAGACTATGGAAAAACGACTACATTCAGCACAAACTTTGATTTTATGACCACAGTCCCAAAAAATGTCATATTTATTGTGTCAAAAAAGGAAATTACAGTATGTAACACATTTTTATTTTTGTTCCTGGGTACAGCGTGTGTTTTCTAACCCGTTCTGCCTAAACCAAATAGAAAATAGTTGTTGTTCCCCAAAATCTTTGCTTCTGTGATCAGGACAATGACATTTTGAAATTTGTCTGTTTTCGGGAAAATTCTCAATTCGTATCCAATACTGAGACGATGTCATTGTCCTGATCACAGAAGCAAAGGTTTTGGGGAACAACAACTATTTTCTATTTGTTTTAGGCAGAACAGGTCCGGAAACCACACGCTGCACCCAGGAACAAAACATGAATATTAATTTGTTACACAGTGTAATGAATACTAAAAAATAATAATACTGTAAACTATATCTATAATTAATTTTGTATGTAAGCCCTCTGATGTACAGCACCATGGCATTAATGCTGCCATATAAATAATAATAATAATAATATAATAGAGTAGATGGGGGCCTGATGCTATTGCATTGGGAGGGCGGCAGCCATCTCTCACCTCTGTCTGTTCTCTTTCTCCCCCTGTGTGCTGTCTTCTCCCCTCTGTGCTCTCTCCTTCAACCTGTCTCACCTCTATCTGCTCTCTCTCCACCACATGTGTGCGGTCCCTCCCCCGTACTGTCTTCTACCCTCATGTGTGCTCTCCTTTTAGTTGTCTCCCCCTGCGTGTTCTCTCTGTCACCTGTGTGCTCGCCCCTGTGCGCTATCTTCTCTCTGTTTGCTGTCTCTCCCATGTGCTCTCTACCCCCTTGTGCGCTGTCACTGCCTCATGCACTGTCTTTGCCCCCCTATGTGCTCTCTTCCCCCTGTGTGCTCCCTCTTCCCCCTGTGCACTCTTTCTGCTTCCTGTACACTCTCCCCCCTGTGCACTCCCCACTGTGCTTTTTCCCCCTCTGTGTGCTCTCCCCCTTTCCGTGCTCTTTTCCCCCTGAGCTGTCTCTCCCCTTGTGCTTTCTCTCCCCTTTGTTGTCTCTGCCTCCACTCTGTGCTGTCTTTTCCCCTGTGCTGTCTGTCTCTTCCCCTGTGATGTCTCTCTCCCCCTGTGCTGTCTCTCCTCTTGTGCTGTTTCTCCTTCTCCCTGTGCTGTCTCTCCCTCCCCCTTGTGCTGTCTCTCTCCCCTGTGATGTCTCTCTCTGACCCCTGTGCCTGAGTGCGACTGTGAACTCTGACAGCAGCACAGCTGGCAGCAATGGCAGCTTTCACACTATAGCCAGCGGTGCCGCAGTGGTTCACATCAGACGTCACCCACAACCACCAAGTCACTTTGACACCGCAGGCACCCAACACATCACACTGCCTGACAACCATCCCTGTTGTATGTATCTGCCGAGCCTCGCCATCTGAGTAACTGCGCATACTGTGTGGTGCACAAGGGGCTGGGGTACTCAGCAGCTGGGCCAGTGGTCAGGGTCATGGTGGCTGTACCTAGTGTTGTGGCCCTGATTCGCATTGAAAATGGTAGAATAAAATGGTGAATAAACAAAATAAAAATAATAAGTTTGTGACGCCAGCTGGGACTTTCAGCCTTCAGGTAGCCGACACTGCAGATGGGCCCTGGGAGATATGTGGTGTAGCAGTATAGATGGTTAACCTTTCCCAACCCGGTCTGGCTCCCAGAGGATGAGGATGATGAGGATGATAGTGAGAATGATGGGTGCAGGGCAGCAGAGCAATAAACAGTGGGAGACAGTGTTTTTGCTTTACCTTATACTAAAGATGTTGCAAGTCCAGAACAGTTCTTCCTCCAGATATGCAATCTGGCCAGTCTGATGGGAACTGTAGTCCACTCTTCTGGGTGAGAGAAATAGTCTTCCTGCTGACTTCAGTGATTTTAATAGGTTTCAAGGTGGATTTGAGCTATCCTGTACTCCCTCTTGTGGATTACCCCGAGCCAAGCTTAGCAATGCAAGCTTTTCCAGCAGTTCTTTAGCTTTTGGTATTGCTAGTACCCTGGAAAGTTCCACAAAAGTGACTAGTGAACATTGAATTCACTAGTCTCCTGCTTCTGCCCTCGGGCTTTGTAATCCCTGAGTAGCCTACTGACTCGTTCCCTGCTAGCAGCATGTTCTGTGAGACAAGTGACTTGCCCCTGGTGGGGACCGTGGGGTACTTGAACTGGGCCCTCTCATTGTTGTCTGGGGCTGCAGGTGGCGAGTCCCGTTCCGTGATCCCCTCATCGGGCGAGCAGTTAAAAGAGGGAATTAGAAAAATGGAGAAAAATAAAATAAAAGTTTCTTAAAAAAATAAGAGTGTAATGACGCCACCCGTGGAATGCGACCAGTATAGCCGCGGCTGCAGTCAGGACCTCTGGGGATGATGGGAGTAGCAGCAAGGATGGTTTCAGCTCTCCACGGGAAGAGCGGGTCCCCAGGGCATCCGAAAAGTCTGTGTAGGTGATTTAGGGAATAGGGAGCCAGCAGCATACCCATCACAAGTGCTGCACTATATAAATAATAGAAATAAAATTATTATTAATTATTATTATCACTTGGCTGCCGTGTCAGAAGTGGATAGTGCATGATAGAAGGACATTGGGACAAAAGTCAATGACGGACAGGATAGTGCGATTATGTAAGTAGATGGGTAGGATAGATATATACAGTGCCTTGTGAAAGTATTCAGCCCCCTATATACAGTGCCTTGTGAAAGTATTTGGCCCCCTATATACACTGCCTTGTGAGAGTATTCGGCCCCCTATGTATATACAGTGCCTTGTGAGAGTATTCGGCCCCCTATGTATATATACAGTGCCTTGTGAGAGTATTTGGCCCCCTATGTATATACACTGCCTTGTGAAAGTATTTGGCCCCTATGTATATACAGTGCCTTGTGAAAGTATTTGGCCCCTATATACACTGCCTTGTGAGAGTATTCGGCCCCCTATGTATATATATAGTGCCTTGTGAGAGTATTCGGCCCCCTATGTATATATACAGTGCCTTGTGAAAGTATTTGGCCCCCTATATACAGAGCCTTGTGAAAGTATTTGGCCCCCTATATACAGTGCCTTGTGAAAGTATTCGGCCCCCTATGTATATAAATAGTGCCTTGTGAAAGTATTTGGCCATATATATATATATATATATAGTGCCTTGTGAAAGTATTTGGCCCCCTATATACAGTGCCTTGTGAAAGTATTCGGCCCCCTATGTATATATATATAGTGTCTTGTGAAAGTATTTGGCCCCCTATATACACTGCCTTGTGAAAGTATTCGGCACCCTATGTATATATACAGTGCCTTGTGAAAGTATTCGGCACCCTATGTATATATACAGTGCCTTGTGAAAGTATTCGGCACCCTATGTATATATACAGTGCCTTGTGAAAGTATTCAGCCCCCTATGTATATACAGTGCCTTGTGAAAGTATTCGGCACCCTATGTATATATACAGGGCCTTGTGAAAGTATTCAGCCCCCTATGTATATACACAGTGCCTTGTGAAAGAGTATTCGGCCCCCTATGTATATATACAGTGTCTTGTGAAAGTATTCAGCCCCCTATGTATATATACACTGCCTTGTGAAAGTATTCGGCCCCCTATGAATATATACAGTGCCTTGTGAAAGTATTCAGCCCCCTATGTATATATACACTGCCTTGTGAAAGTATTCAGCCCCCTATGTATATATACAGTGCCTTGTGAAAGTATTTGGCCCCTATGTATATACAGTGCCTTGTGAAAGTATTCAGCCCCCTATGTATATATACAGTGCCTTGTGAAAGTATTCAGCACCCTATGTATATATACACTGCCTTGTGAAAGTATTCAGCCCTCTATGTATATATACAGTGCCTTGTGAAAGTATTCAGCACCCTATGTATATATACACTGCCTTGTGAAAGTATTCAGCCCCCTATGTATATATACAGTGCCTTGTGAAAGTATTTGGCCCCTATGTATATACAGTGCCTTGTGAAAGTATTCAGCCCCCTATGTATATATACAGTGCCTTGTGAAAGTATTTGGCCCCTATGTATATACAGTGCCTTGTGAAAGTATTCAGCCCCCTATGTATATATATACAGTGCCTTGTGAAAGTATTCAGCACCCTATGTATATATACACTGCCTTGTGAAAGTATTAAGCCCCCTATGTATATATACACTGCCTTGTGAAAGTATTTGGCCCCCTATGTATATATACAGTGTCTTGTGAAAGTATTCAGCCCCGTATGTATATATACAGTGCCTTGTGAAAGTATTCGGCCCCCTATGTATATATACAGCGCCTTGTGTAAGTATTCGGCCCCCTATATACAGTGCATTGTGAAAGTATTCGGCCCCCTATGTATATATACAGCGCCTTGTGTAAGTATTCGGCCCCCTATGTATATACAGTGCCTTGTGAAAGTATTCGGCCCCCTATGTATATATACAGCGCCTTGTGAAAGTATTCGCCCCCTATGTATATATACAGCGCCTTGTGTAAGTATTCGGCCCCCTATATACAGTGCATTGTGAAAGTATTCGGCCCCCTATGTATATATACAGCGCCTTGTGTAAGTATTCGGCCCCCTATATACAGCGCCTTGTGAAAGTATTCGGCCCCCTATGTATATATACAGTGCTTTGTGAAAGTATTCAGCCCCCTATGTATATATACAGCGCCTTGTGAAAGTATTCGGCCCCCTATGTATATATACAGCGCCTTGTGAAAGTATTCGCCCCCTATGTATATATACAGCGCCTTGTGTAAGTATTCGGCCCCCTATATACAGTGCATTGTGAAAGTATTCGGCCCCCTATGTATATATACAGCGCCTTGTGTAAGTATTCGGCCCCCTATATACAGCGCCTTGTGAAAGTATTCGGCCCCTATGTATATATACAGCGCCTTGTGTAAGTATTCGGCCCCCTATGTATATATACAGTGCCTTGTGAAAGTATTCAGCCCCCTATGTATATATACAGTGCCTTGTGAAAGTATTCGGCCCCCTATGTATATATACAGCGCCTTGTGAAAGTATTCGGCCCCCTATGTATATATACAGTTCCTTGTGAAAGTATTCGGCCCCCTATGTATATATACAGCGCCTTGTGTAAGTATTCGGCCCCCTATATACAGTGGTCTTCATGATGCTCTCTGCACTGGATACAGACCCCTGAGCCTATCACAGAGCATTTATACAGAGACTTGATCACACACAGATGGATCCTATGTATCATTACCAGTCATTTAGGACAACATTGGATCATTCAGAGATCCTCACTGACCTTCTGGAGGGAGTTTGCTGCACTGACAGTAAAGGGGATGAATACTATTGCACGCTCCACGCCTCAGTGTTTTATTTGTTAAAAAAGTGTAAAATCTGCAATAAATTTGGCTCCCCATCACGATTGTGTCCCGATTGTTGTTGATTCTTCACAAAAACATGAGAATTTCTATCTTTATGTTTGAAGCCTGAAATGTGGCAAAAGGTTGAAAAGTTCAAGGGGCCGAATACTTTCACAAGGCACTGTATATATACATAGGGGGCTGAATACTTTCACAAGGCACTGTATATACATAGGGGGCTGAATACTTTCACAAGGCACTGTATATATACATAGGGGGCCAAATACTTTCACAAGGCTCTGTATATATACATAGGGGGCTGAATACTTTCACAAGGCACTGTATATATACATAGGGGGCTGAATACTTTCACAAGGCACTGTATATATACATAGGGGGCTGAATACTTTCACAAGGCACTGTATATATACATAGGGGGCTGAATACTTCCACAATGCACTGTATATACATAGGGGGCTGAATACTTCCACAATGCACTGTATATACATAGGGGGCTGAATACTTTCACAAGGCACTGTATATATACATAGGGGGCTGAATACTCTCACAAGGCACTGTATATATACATAGGGGGCTGAATACTTTCACAAGGCACTGTATATATACATAGGGGGCTGAATACTCTCACAAAGGCACTGTATATACATAGGGGGCTGATATACTTTCACAAGGCACTGTATATACATAGGGGGCTGAATACTTTCACAAGGCACTGTATATACACAGGGGCTGAATACTTTCACAAGGCACTGTATATATACATAGGGGGCTGAATACTTTCACAAGGCACTGTATGTAGAGGGCCGAATACTTTCACAAGGCACTGTATATACATAGGGGGCTGAATACTTTCACAAGGCACTGTATATACATAGGGGGCTGAATACTTTCACAAGGCACTGTATATAAGGGGCTGAATACTTTCACAAGGCACTGTATATAGGGGGCTGAATACTTTCACAAGGCTCTGTATATACATAGGGGGCTGAATACTTTCACAAGGCACTGTATATACATAGGGGGCTGAATACTTTCACAAGGTACTGTATATATATAGGGGGCTGAATACTTTCACAAGGCACTGTATATACATATGGGGCTGAATACTTTCACAATGCACTGTATATACATAGGGGGCTGAATACTTTCACAAGGCACTGTATATACATAGGGGGCTGAATACTTTCACAAGGCTCTGTATATATATAGGGGGCTGAATACTTTCACAAGGCACTGTGTATATACATAGGGGGCTGAATACTTTCACAAGGCAGTGTATATATACATAGGGGGCTGAATACTTTCACAAGGCAGTGTATATATACATAGGGGGCTGAATACTTTCACAAGGCACTGTATATACATAGGGGGCTGAATACTTTCACAAGGCACTGTATATATACATAGGGGGCTGAATACTCTCACAAGGCACTGTATATACATAGGGGGCTGAATACTTTCACAAGGCACTGTATATAGGGGGCTGAATACTTTCACAAGGCTCTGTATATATATAGGGGGCTGAATACTTTCACAAGGCACTGTATATACATAGGGGGCTGAATACTTTCACAAGGCACTGTATATAGGGGGCTGAATACTTTCACAAGGCACTGTATATACATAAGGGGCTGAATACTTTCACAAGGCACTGTGTATATACATAGGGGGCTGAATACTTTCATAAGGCACTGTATATATACATAGGGGGCTGAATACTTTCACAAGGCTCTGTATATATACATAGGGGGCCGAATACTTTCACAATGCACTGCATATATACATAGGGGGCTGAATACTTTCACAAGGCACTGTATATATACATAGGGGGCCGAATACTTTCACAAGGCACTGTATATATACATAGGGGGCTGATTACTTTCACAAGGCTCTGTATATATACATAGGGGGCCGAATACTTTCACAAGGCACTGTATATATACATAGGGGGCCGAATACTTTCACAAGGCTCTGTGTATATATACATAGGGGACTGAATACTTTCACATGGCACTGTATATACATAGGGGGATGAATACTTTCACAAGGCTCTGTATATATACATAGGGGGCTGAATACTCACACAAGGCACTGTATACACATAGGGGGCTGAATACTTTCACAAGGCACTGTATATATACATAGGGGGCCGAATACTTTCACAAGGCTCTGTGTATATATACATAGGGGGCTGAATACTTTCACAAAGCACTGTATATATACATAGGGGGCTGAATTCTTTCACAAGGCACTGTATATACATAGGGGGCTGAATACTTTCACAAGGCTCTGTATATATACATAGGGGGCCGAATACTTTCACAAGGCACTGTATATATACATAGGGGGCCGAATACTTTCAAAAGGCTCTGTATATATACATAGGGCGCCGAATACTTTCACAAGGCACTGTATATATACATAGGGGGCCGAATACTTTCACAAGGCACTGTATATATACATAGGGGGCTGAATACTTTCACAAGGCACTGTATATATACATAGGGTGCTGAATACTTTCACAAGGCTCTGTATATACATAGGGGGCTGAATACTTTCACAAGGCACTGTATGTAGAGGGCCGAATACTTTCACAAGGCACTGTATGTATACATAGGGGGCTGAATACTTTCACATGGCACTGTATGTATACATAGAGGGCCGAATACTTTCACAAGGCACTGTATACATACATAGGGGGCCGAATACTTTCACAAGGCACTGTATATATACATAGGGGGCTGAATACTTTCACAAGGCACTGTATATACATAGGGGGCCGAATACTTTCAGAAGGCTCTGTATATAGGGAGGCGAATACTTTCACAAGGCACTGTATATACATAGGGGGCCGAATACTTTCACAAAGCACTGTATATAGGGAGGCGAATACTTTCACAAGGCACTATATATATAGGGAGGCGAATACTTTCACAAGGCACTGTATGTAGAGGGCCGAATACTTTCACAAGGCTCTGTATATACATAGGGGGCTGAATACTTTCACAAGGCACTGTATATAGGGGGCCGAATACTTTCACAAGGCACTGTATATAGGGGGCCAAATACTTTCACAAGGCACTGTATGTAGGGGGCCGAATACTTTCACAAGGCACTGTATATAGGGAGGCGAATACTTTCACAAGGCACTGTATATAGGGGGCTGAATACTTTCACAAGGCACTGTATGTAGGGGGCCGAATACTTTCACAAGGCACTGTATATAGGGAGGCGAATACTTTCACAAGGCACTGTATGTAGGGGGCTGAATACTTTCACAAGGCACTGTATGTAGGGGGCCGAATACTTTCACAAGGCACTGTATATACATAGGGGGCCGAATACTTTCACAAGGCAGTGTATATATACATAGGGGGCCGAATACTTTCACAAGGCACTGCATATATACATAGGGGGCTGAATACTTTCACAAGGCACTGTATATATACATAGGGGGCCGAATACTTTCACAAGGCTCTGTGTATATATACATAGGGGACTGAATACTTTCACAAGGCACTGTATATATACATAGGGGGCCGAATACTTTCACAAGGCTCTGTATATATACATAGGGGGCTGAATACTTACACAAGGCACTGTATATATACATAGGGGGCTGAATACTTTCACAAGGCACTGTATGTAGAGGGCCGAATACTTTCACAAGGCACTGTATATAGGGGGCCGAATACTTTCACAAGGCACTGTATGTAGGGGGCCGAATACTTTCACAAGGCACTGTATATAGGGGGCCAAATACTTTCACAAGGCACTGTATATAGGGAGGCGAATACTTTCACAAGGCACTGTATATAGGGGGCTGAATACTTTCACAAGGCACTGTATATAGGGGGCCAAATACTTTCACAAGGCACTGTATATAGGGAGGCGAATACTTTCACAAGGCACTGTATATAGGGGGCTTAATACTTTCACAAGGCACTGTATGTAGGGGGCCGAATACTTTCACTAGGCACTGTATATAGGGAGGCGAATACTTTCACAAGGCACTGTATGTAGGGGGCTGAATACTTTCACAAGGCACTGTATGTAGGGGGCCGAATACTTTCACAAGGCACTGTATATATACATAGGGGGCCGAATACTTTCACAAGGCACTGTATATAGGGAGGCGAATACTTTCACAAGGCACTGTATATAGGGGGCTGAATACTTTCACAAGGCACTGTATGTAGGGGGCCGAATACTTTCACTAGGCACTGTATATAGGGAGGCGAATACTTTCACAAGGCACTGTATATAGGGGGCTGAATACTTTCACAAGGCACTGTATATAGGGAGGCGAATACTTTCACAAGGCACTGTATATAGGGGGCTGAATACTTTCACAAGGCACTGTATGTAGGGGGCCGAATACTTTCACAAGGCACTGTATATATACATAGGGGGCCGAATACTTTCACAAGGCACTGCATATATACATAGGGGGCTGAATACTTTCACAAGGCACTGTATATATAGGGGGCCGAATACTTTCACAAGGCTCTATGTATATATACATAGGGGGCTGAATACTTTCACAAGGCACTGTATATATACATAGGGGGCCGAATACTTTCACAAGGCACTGTATATTACATAGGGGGCTGAATACTTTCACAAGGCTCTGTATATATACATAGGGGGCTGAATACTTACACAAGGCACTGTATATATACATAGGGGGCTGAATACTTTCACAAGGCACTGTAATATATACATAGGGGGCCGAATACTTTCACAAGGCTCTGTGTATATATACATAGGGGGCTGAATACTTTCACAAGGAACTGTATATATACATAGGGGGCCGAATACTTTCACAAGGCACTGTATATACATAGGGGGCTGAATACTTTCACAAGGCTCTGTATATATACATAGGGGGCCGAATACTTTCACAAGGCACTGTATATATACATAGGGGGCCGAATACTTTCACATGGCACTGTATATATACATAGGGTGCTGAATACTTTCACAAGGCTCTGTATATACATAGGGGGCTGAATACTTTCACAAGGCACTGTATGTAGAGGGCCGAATACTTTCACAAGGCACTGTATGTATACATAGGGGGCTGAATACTTTCACATGGCACTGTATGTATACATAGAGGGCCGAATACTTTCACAAGGCACTGTATACATACATAGGGGGCCGAATACTTTCACAAGGCACTGTATATATACATAGGGGGCTGAATACTTTCACAAGGCACTGTATGTATACATAGGGGGCTGAATACTTTCACATGGCACTGTATGTATACATAGAGGGCCGAATACTTTCACAAGGCTCTGTATATATACATAGGGGGCCGAATACTTTCACAAGGCACTGTATATATACATAGGGGACCGAATACTTTCACAAGGCTCTGTATATATACATAGGGTGCTGAATACTTTCACAAGGCTCTGTATATATACATAGGGGACCGAATACTTTCACATGGCACTGTATATATACATAGGGGGCTGAATACTTTCACAAGGCACTGTATGTAGAGGGCCGAATACTTTCACAAGGCACTGTATGTATACATAGGGGGCTGAATACTTTCACATGGCACTGTATGTATACATAGAGGGCCGAATACTTTCACAAGGCACTGTATACATACATAGGGGGCCGAATACTTTCACAAGGCACTGTATATATACATAGGGGGCCGAATACTTTCACAAGGCACTGTATATACATAGGGGGCCGAATACTTTCACAAAGCACTGTATATAGGGAGGCGAATACTTTCACAAGGCACTATATATAGGGAGGCGAATACTTTCACAAGGCTCTGTATATACATAGGGGGCTGAATACTTTCACAAGGCACTGTATATAGGGGGCCGAATACTTTCACAAGGCACTGTATATAGGGGGCCGAATACTTTCACAAGGCACTGTATGTAGGGGGCTGAATACTTTCACAAGGCACTGTATATAGGGGGCCAAATACTTTCACAAGGCACTGTATATAGGGGGCCGAATACTTTCACAAGGCACTGTATGTAGGGGGCCGAATACTTTCACAAGGCACTGTATATAGGGGGCCAAATACTTTCACAAGGCACTGTATATATACATAGGGGGCCGAATACTTTCACAAGGCACTGTATGTAGGGGGCCGAATACTTTCACACAAGGCAGTGTATATAGGGAGGCGAATACTTTCACAAGGCAACTGTATATAGGGGGCCAAATACTTTCACAAGGCACTGTATATAGGGGGCCAAATACTTTCACAAGGCACTGTATGTAGAGGGCCAAATACTTTCACAAGGCACTGTATATAGGGAGGCGAATACTTTCACAAGGCACTGTATATACATAGGGGGCCGAATACTTTCACAACACACTGTATATATACATAGGGGGCCGAATACTTTCACAAGGCACTGTATATATACATAGAGGGCCGAATACTTTCACAACACACTGTATATAGGGGGCCAAATACTTTCACAAGGCACTGTATATACATAGGGGGCCGAATACTTTCACAAGGCACTGTATATACCGTACATAGGGGGCCAAATACTTTCACAAGGCACTGTATATATATAGGGGGCTGAATACTTTCACAAGGCACTGTATATATATATAGGGGGCTGAATACTTTCACAAGGCGCTGTATATATACATAGGGGGCTGAATACTTTCACAGGCACTGTATATACATAATAGTTGATAGATAATAAGTTAAATAGATGATAGATAAAGTAGATAAATAGAATTGGTGCTTGATAAAGATGGTGTTCTAGGTCCAGCAGTCCCCATGGACTGATGAGATGCTCACCCTATTCCCCATTCTGTTACTCTGCAGTCAGACATGAGGTCACCAGGTAATAGATTTGCGTCCGGTGATGGACACACGAGGGATCGGTGCCGGCAGCTGTGCACCTGATTATTACTAATGAGGATAATGATTTAGAGACCGGCACATCCTCCACTGGAGAATATTTTGCTTTTCCTGTCACTTGTGGGATTAATTAATAATTCTCCTTATCGATCTGTTCCGTAGACACCATGGAGATGTCCTGAGGTGCGGCCCTTCATTATCACACCTGTATGTATTGTGACTCTCAGGATCGCACCCTGGTGTCCAGCGTCCTCCCTGACCTCCAATAACTCACAATATAGGAGGACTGTGTATCTCCCATCCCTATACTGTGACTCTCAGGATCACACCCTGGTGTCCAGCGTCCTCCCTGACCTCTGATAACTCACAATATAGGAGGACTGTGTATCTCCCATCCCTATACTGTGACTCTCAGGATCGCACCCTGGTGTCCAGCGTCCTCCCTGACCTCTGATAACTCACAATATAGGAGGACTGTGTATCTCCCATCACTATACTGTGACTCTCAGGATCGCACCCTGGTGTCCAGCGTCCTCCCTGACCTCTGATAACTCACAATATAGGAGGACTGTGTATCTCCCATCCCTATACTGTGACTCTCAGGATCGCACCCTGGTGTCCAGCGTCCTCCCTGACCTCTGATAACTCACAATATAGGAGGACTGTGTATCTCCCATCCCTATACTGTGACTCTCAGGATCGCACCCTGGTGTCCTGCGTCCTCCCTGACCTCTGATAACTCACAATATAGGAGGACTGTGTATCACTCATGCCTATACTGTGACTCTCAGGATCGCACCCTGGTGTCCTGCGTCCTCCCTGACCTCTGATAACTCACAATATAGGAGGACTGTGTATCTCCCATCCCTATACTGTGACTCTCAGGATCGCACCCTGGTGTCCTGCGTCCTCCCTGACCTCTGATAACTCACAATATAGGAGGACTGTGTATCTCCCATGCCTATACTGTGACTTTTAGGATCGCACCCTGGTGTCCAGCGTCCTCCCTGACCTCCAATAACTCACAATATAGGAGGACTGTGTATCTCCCATCCCTATACTGTGACTCTCAGGATCACACCCTGGTGTCCAGCGTCCTCCCTGACCTCTGATAACTCACAATATAGGAGGACTGTGTATCACTCATGCCTATACTGTGACTTTTAGGATCGCACCCTGGTGTCCAGCGTCCTCCCTGACCTCCAATAACTCACAATATAGGAGGACTGTGTATCTCCCATCCCTATACTGTGACTCTCAGGATCGCACCCTGGTGTCCAGCGTCCTCCCTGACCTCTGATAACTCACAATATAGGAGGACTGTGTATCTCCCATCCCTATACTGTGACTCTCAGGATCACACCCTGGTGTCAAGCGTCCTCCCTGACCTCTGATAACTCACAATATAGGAGGACTGTGTATCACTCATGCCTATACTGTGACTTTTAGGATCGCACCCTGGTGTCCTGCGTCCTCCCTGACCTCTGATAACTCACAATATAGGAGGACTGTGTATCACTCATGCCTATACTGTGACTTTTAGGATCGCACCCTGGTGTCCAGCGTCCTCCCTGACCTCCAATAACTCACAATATAGGAGGACTGTGTATCTCCCATCCCTATACTGTGACTCTCAGGATCACACCCTGGTGTCCAGCGTCCTCCCTGACCTCCGATAACTCACAATATAGGAGGACTGTGTATCTCCCATCCCTATACTGTGACTCTCAGGATCACACCCTGGTGTCCAGCGTCCTCCCTGACCTCTGATAACTCACAATATAGGAGGACTGTGTATCTCCCATCCCTATACTGTGACTCTCAGGATCACACCCTGGTGTCCAGCGTCCTCCCTGACCTCCAATAACTCACAATATAGGAGGACTGTGCATCTCCCATCCATATACTGTGACTCTCAGGATCGCACCCTGGTGTCCAGCGTCCTCCCTGACCTCTGATAACTCACAGTATAGGAGGACTGTGTATCTCCCATCCCTATACTGTGACTCTCAGGATCACACCCTGGTGTCCAGCATCCTCCCTGACCTCCGATAACTCACAATCTAGGAGGACTGTGTATCACCCATCCCTATACTGTGACTCTCAGGATCGCACCCTGGTGTCCAGCGTCCTCCCTGACCTCCAATATCTCACAATGTAGGAGGACTGTGTATCTCCCATCCCAATTCTGTGTCTCTCAGGATCACACCCTGGTGTCCAGCGTCCTCCCTGACCTCTGATAACTCACAATATAGGAGGACTGTGTATCTCCCATCCCTATACTGGGACTCTCAGGATCGCACCCTGGTGTCCATCGTCCTCCCTGACCTCTGATAACTCACAATATAGGAGGACTGTGTATCTCCCATCCCTATACTGTGGCTCTCAGGATCACACCCTGGTGTCAAGCGTCCTCCCTGACCTCTGATAACTCACAATATAGGAGGACTGTGTATCTCCCATCCCTATACTGTGACTCAGGATCACACCCTGGTGTCCAGCGTCCTCCCTGACCTCAGATAACTCACAATATAGGAGGACTGTGTATCTCCCATCCCTATACTCTGACTCTCAGGATCACACCCTGGTGTCCAGTGTCCTCCCTGACCTCTGATAACTCACAATATAGGAGGACTGTGTATCACTCATCCCTATATTGTGACTCCCAGGATCGCACCCTGGTGTCCAGCGTCCTCCCTGACCTCTGATAACTCACAATATAGGAGGACTGTGTATCTCCCATCCCTATACAGTGACTCTCAGGATCACACCCTGGTGTCCAGCGTCCTCCCTGACCTCTGATAACTCACAATGTAGGAGGACTGTGTATCTCCCATCACTATATTGTGACTCTCAGGATCACACCCTGGTGTCCAGCGTCCTCCCTGACCTCTGATAACTCACAATATAGGAGGACTGTGTATCTCCCATCCCTTTACTGTGACTCTCAGGATCGCACCCTGGTGTCCAGCGTCCTCCCTGACCTCTGATAACTCACAATATAGGAGGACTGTGTATCTCCCATCCCCATACTGTGACTCTCAGGATCGCACCCTGGTGTCCAGCGTCCTCCCTGACCTCCAATAACTCACAATATAGGAGGACTGTGTATCTCCCATCCTTATATTGTGTCTCTCAGGATCACACCCTGGTGTCCAGCGTCCTCCCTGACCTCTGATAACTCACAATATAGGAGGACTGTGTATCTCCCATCCCTATACTGTGTCTCTCAGGATCGCACCCTGGTGTTCAGCGTCCTCCCTGACCTCCAATAACTCACAATATAGGAGGACTGAGTATCTCCCATCCCTATATTGTGACTCTCAGGATCACACCCTGGTGTCCAGCGTCCTCCCTGACCTCTGATAACTCACAATATAGGAGGACTGTGTATCTCCCATCCCTATACTGTGACTCTCAGGATCGCACCCTGGTGTCCAGCGTCCTCCCTGACCTCCAATAACTCACAATATAGGAGGACTGTGTATCTCCCATCCCTATATTGTGACTCTCAGGATCACACCCTGGTGTCAAGCGTCCTCCCTGACCTCTGATAACTCACAATATAGGAGGACTGTGTATCTCCCATCCCTATACTGTGGCTCTCAGGATCACACCCTGGTGTCAAGCGTCCTCCCTGACCTCCAATAACTCACAATATAGGAGGACTGTGTATCTCCCATCCCTATATTGTGACTCTCAGGATCACACCCTGGTGTCCAGCGTCCTCCCTGACCTCTGATAACTCACAATATAGGAGGACTGTGTATCTCCCATCCCTATACTGTGACTCTCAGGATCGCACCCTGGTGTCCAGCGTCCTCCCTGACCTCCAATAACTCACAATATAGGAGGACTGTGTATCTCCCATCCCTATATTGTGACTCTCAGGATCACACCCTGGTGTCCAGCGTCCTCCCTGACCTCTGATAACTCACAATATAGGAGGACTGTGTATCTCCCATGCCTATACTGTGACTCTCAGGATCGCACCCTGGTGTCCAGCGTCCTCCCTGACCTCTGATAACTCACAATATAGGAGGACTGTGTATCTCCCATCCCTATACTGTGACTCTCAGGATCGCACCCTGGTGTTCAGCGTCCTCCCTGACCTCCAATAACTCACAATATAGGAGGACTGTGTATCTCCCATCCCTATACTGTGACTCTCAGGATCGCACCCTGGTGTCCAGCGTCCTCCCTGATCTCTGATAACTCACAATATAGGAGGACTGTGTATCTCCCATCCCTATACTGTGACTCTCAGGATCGCACCCTGGTGTTCAGCGTCCTCCCTGACCTCCAATAACTCACAATATAGGAGGACTGAGTATCTCCCATCCCTATACTGTGACTCTCAGGATCGCACCCTGGTGTCCGGTGTGTGATGGTCGCAAGGGCTGGGATGCTCAGCTAACTGTGCCAGGGGTATAATGTTTACAGTGGCAATGCCCAGCAGCTGTGACCCTAACCCACATAGAAAAGGGGTATTTACAGGGGATGAAAGTTTATAAAGTTTGTGACGCCAGCTGAGGTGTTCATCCAGGAATGGCCGGTGCTGCATATAAAATAGTCCCAGGAGATAGGTGTAGCAGCTAGGTGTACCCTCCTCAGCCTGGGCAAGCCCCTGGGGTGTAGCTTGATGAAGGGGATGACGATGAGGGGTAGTAGTGGAGATGATGGTGGTAGTGAGAAGTGCAGAGGTGCAGCAGAAGGAAACAGGGAGGCAGTTATTTTAGATCTTTACCTTTAGTTTGCAGTCAAAGTTCAGCATTGGATCCGGGGTACTGGTTCACCATGTGTTTTGGTCTGGCCAGTCTGAGACATGTGGCGCCCCACTGGTCGGGACGCAACGGAGGGGTACTGCATCCAGACCAAAGTGTGTAGTATCCCTGTGATCTGGGGATTTGGATGTCAATCAGGGACCCTCACCACACGCATCCACACACCTTAAGTTAGGGGACCAATGGGGTTAACTGTTGCTAGGGAACCGGCCGATGGGAGGAGCTTAGGTGGTAGAGTGGAGAGCGGGAAAGTTAGTGAGAAGGAGAAAGTCGTTGGAGGGTAACCCTGCAAGAAGCACAGTGGAGGGCACCTCAGGAGAGGTGGCCCGGGAACCAAAGGGACCTTAGGGGCACTAGGGATTGCGGTGCGCCCAAACCCGGACCCAATAATACCGACTAGGAGGGTCAGTCAGAAACAGGAGGACTGGCTCCGAGGCGGCGCTGAAGTTCATCCCCGAGCCGCAGAACCTGGACGGCACGCACCTCTTCAGAGGTCGCAGCCACCCTGACATAATTCCCCTAAGGCCCCGTATAGGGTCAAGGAGGCCCAGAGAGTGATAGACTCCAGGAGGAGTCCTAGAGGCAAGAGACTCCAAGAGTGGGCCCAAAGGTGACAGACTCCACACCGGAGGCTACAAGGGCGTCAGACTCTGTAAGGATCCGTGGGGACTGGCGGTGGGCTCTGTGTGTGGGAATGTAAGAACTGATGAAAGGCAAAGTAGGCACATCACGGAGGGTCTCCTGCGAAGCATCCTAATCCTCTGGTGACTACCCAGCCCAGCAGCACCCGTGTACTGTGTGTGTAAAGACTGTTTTGCTGCCAGAGTCACCAGTAAAGCCCGGTTCAGAGACTAAGACTGTGTGGTGTGTTTATTGTTTGCGCCGGAGGAGCCATACTACTGCTCACAGAGACTGTCAGCCTACAGCTAAACCTGACAAGTTGCCTCCTGTGTGAGTTCTCCATTTCATTCATTACTGACCCTGGGACCCCGCTCCACCTATGTCGAGCGTTACCAACTAGCTGCCTCAACATCATTTCCGGATGTCTGCAGCAGCACCAGTATCATTACCAGATACCGTTGTGGGTGGCGTCACAAGCATTTCCTTTTCATTTTTAACCCCTTTTTCAGTGACTGTCAGGGCCACGGGACCAGGCACAGGCCGCTCGTGACATCCCCAGTTAATCAATGCCCAGAACTGGGTACCCCACGGCCCTGGGGTGGGTCAGAAGGATTGAGTGCCGCTCTGCTAGAGTGATTGTAGGGCCTTTCTGCTACTTGTTCCTAGTTCACTAGACCTCAGTAACTTCTCTATCTTTTCCTGAGTTTTTGTGGAGTCCTTCCAGCCAGGCAGATGGCGCAGACTCTGCGAGCGACTATACTCACCGGTTCTCTAGCCCTTTGGATGCCACCATGCCCCGGACAGGTACATAACAATGCGGCTACAGTATGTGAATCCCAGTATCCTCCAGGTTCACTACCAGTCATAAAGGTCTGGCAGCTTGGGGTCCTGGTACCCCTCCTTCAGCTGAGCTGCTTCAGCCTGGAAGCTGATGACAGACTATTTACTAACTCCTCTTGCCTAACTCTCCCTCCACCCTACTACATCTAACTTCTCCCTCCAACCAAAAGTGGGGTCTGCTCTACTGTGGGTCTCTTCTGACCTCTCCTCTATGGTTGGAGTTCAGGTGGTGCATGTGAGATGCCCCCATGCTGTGGGGTACTCAGGAACCAGATCGCTGCTACTGTCACTGGGGAGTCACGGCGGTCGTGACCCGGTCCTGTGGCCTGGGTGTCAGTTGAAAAAGTGGATATGTACAGGGGAGGTTTGTCGTGATGCGACCCGTGGTATGTGGTCAGTGGGGACCACCGCTGCTGCAGAACCTCCGGGGATGATGGCTAGCAGCTGAGATGGGACGGCTCTCCCCAGGTAAAGCCAATCCCCGGGGCAGGGTAAATAGTCTATGTGTGAGATGTAGAATGACGGGCACAAGTAACAGGCAGACTCACTGTTTTGTAGTTTTCTCAGTCCTTTACTGGAGCAGATGGTAAAAGCTGTTCATGGAGTCTTGAGAGCAACTTGGGGTTATTCTCACCCAACCAGGTCTGACAGCTAGGCTACCGGCCCTGTCTCTTCCTGTGAAGTACTGCTATGACAGGCAACTCGAGTCCTTTCCTCTACCCTGTTCCAGGGTGTTAGTGTCTTTGAACTCTGTACGTTGATGTGTGTCTGGTACAGTGTAGCTGGAAAATTTGGAATCCCCACTTTTCGGTGTTGACTGCCAGGACGTGAGATCCTGCACAGTGTCCATTCTATGCGCCTTTCCTCTGGGGTGAGCACGGAGTTGCTCAGTGTCCCAGGTGTGTTCTTGCTTCTCCTTTCCTCAGACCCTAGCCTTAGGCCTAGAACTTGTCAGTGGACCCTGAGATGAGCTTAGGACTGCTCCTTTACACTCAGGTCCTCTTCACAGTCCTCCTAGGAATTTCTCTCTTCAATGTCCTCTCTGGAACTGCACTAACTTGCTCCTCCCCATACCAGAATATATAAGGGAGCTCACCCTGAACCCGGGCTTGGTTGCCCCCTTCTGGCCTGGAGGTGTGAGTGTTGTGTGTGTGTTGCCTGATGAGAATACCCTTTTGTTGCTCTCTTGCAACACCTCCACCCGGGGGCAGTGATGACACTGTGGCACTTTTACCCATGGTTGCCACTTTCCCCCTTAGTGAAAGACAGTACTCCGGGACTGTGGCAACTTTTCAACAAGTTAAACACAAAGAATGAATAACAATAATATGTACAGAGTCTTAAAATATAAAAATTACAAAAACCAATAAAATGTAAAAATTAGTTCAAAATAGTTCAAAAAGCAGTCTCTCTGGTGATGAGTCCTTTTTCCACCGGTGGATATTATGTACAAGGAGTCTCAACTACAACCAGAGACAGTTTTATGTTATGGTCTATTTTTAAAGGATGAAAGTTCAAGAATATTCAGAAGTTATTACAGGAAAGTCTCGGTAGGTACTGGGCTTACTGGTTTCAAGGTACTATATAATACACACATATATAAACAAACATTTTCCCTGTGGGTGCCTCGGCTTAGGAGGCCTGGTTTCACTCTTACCACCCCCAGGCACATTCTTTCCCTAACTTAATGTTCATGGGTAGGGATGGGCGAATCTACTCGCTAGGACTCGTTACTCGGCGAGTAGTAAGGGACTCTCAGGACTCGGTACTCTGCGAGTTTCCCAGCGTTTACTCGCATGAGTCCAATGCAAATCAATGGCAAACGCTGACAAAACTAGGATTGCCATTGTCTTGCATTAGACTCGGCTACTGTGCCAGTGATAGCAGGGAAACTCGCAAAGTTTGCAAGCCGAGTCCAGCTGTCTTCTCTGTGCAGGCTGCCGCAGCTCCAGGGTCCTAGAGCCCGCCTGCTCACAGAGATGATGTAGCAGTGCTGAGATTGTTCTCAGTCTGCTCATTCCCTGTGCATAGACATCTATATCTATGCACAGGGATGTAGCAGAGAGGACATCGCGTTTTGGACTACGTCGGACGGAAGAGGATTTTTTTAAATTAAAGATGGAGTCCCTAATGGCTTTTTTTTTTATTTCAAATAAAAATTTTTCTCTGTGTTGTGTTTTTTTAACCCTTTATTGGAGATTCTTAGTGGCTGGGTCAAACGTGGCCTAACATTAAGAATCTCGGGCTTAATACCAGCTTGTATAACAAAGCTGGTATTAACCCCTTTATTACCCAGCGTGCCACCGCCACCAGGGCCGCTGGAAGAGCAGGGTTCAGCGCCAGAGGATGGCGCTTCAATGAACGCGCCATCTTCTGGGGCGGCTGCGGGCTGCAATTTGCAGCGGGGGGTGCCCAGAAAGCTTGGGCCTCCCTGCGCTGCGGATTCCAGCCCCCAGCTGCTTAGCTGTACCTGGCTAGACATAGAAATTGCGCGGAGCCCCACGCATTTTTTTTTTATTATTTCATGAAATTCATGAAATAATTAAAATAAAGGGCTCCCCTATATTCTTGTGTCTGGCCAGGTACAAATAGGCACCTGGGGGTTGGGGGCAGCCCGTCGCTGCCTGCTGGATCCGGCTGGTTCCAGAAATACGGTGAAGCCCACGTGAAATTTTTTTCTGACAAATCCATAAAACAATGTAAATAAAAGGGACTGCATCTTTATTAACCCCTGGACCATGGGCGAGGGGTTAATAAAGATGCAGTCCCTTTTTTAGGATTGTTTTATTGATTTTTCAGAAAAAAAATTACATGGTCTTTCTGGAACCAGCCGGATCCAGCAGGCAGCGACGGGCTGCCCCCAACCCCCAGGTGCCTATTTGTACCTGGCCGGACACAAGAATATAGGGGAGCCCTTTTTTTTTATTATTTCATGAATTTCATGAAATAATTTAAAAAAAATGCGTGGGGCTCCGCGCAATTTCTATGTCTAGCCAGGTAAATCTAAGCAGCTGGGGGCTGGAATCCGCAGCGCAGGGATGCCCAAGCTTTCTGGGCACCCCCCGCTGCAAATTGCAGCCCGCAGCCGCCCCAGAAGATGGCGCGTTCATTGAAGCGCCATCCTCTGGCGCTGAACCCCGCTCTTCCAGCGGCCCTGGTGGCGGTGGCACGCTGGGTAATAAAGAGGTTAGGGCCAGCTTTGTATTATCATCTGGCCCTAAGCCCGAAATTTATGGTGGTCACGCCAATATTAGACATGACCGCCATGAATTTCTATTAAATTGTTTTAAAAAAAACACAACACAAAGAAACATTTTTATTAGAAATAAAAAAAAAAGCCATTAGGGACTCCATCTTTAATTAAAAAAATCCTCTTCCATCCGACGCAGTCCAAAACGCGATGTCCTCTCTGCTACATCCCCTGTGCATAGATATAGATGTCTATGCACAGGGAATGAGCAGACTGAGAACAATCTCAGCTCTGCTACATCAGGCAGCAGGCGGGCTCTAGGACCCTGGAGCTGCGGCAGCCAGCACACAGAGCAGACAGCCGGACTCTTATCTGTGCGAGTTTCCCAGCGATTACTTGCACAGTAAACGAGTCCAATGCAAATCAAAGACAAAACTAGGATTGCTTCAGGCTGAAGCTTCCGAGACACATCTGCGATTTGTAAATCGCACATTACTCGCTATTACTCGCTTCCCCATTCATTAACATTGGACTCGCTAGAGTCAAGCGATTCCGAATAATTTAGGATTCGCCCATCACTATTCATGGGGGTTAATCCAGTTCCTTCACCCTTCTGTACACTATGTTTAACGGTTCTATTCACATTTCTTAACACTAATACATATGTACATTTTACATCTAACTTTACACTTTAATCTGCATAACGGGCTGTTTTTCCTTGGGTTTTACGCTGTGACCTTGTTACTACCGATGTACCAGGTGTACTAAGCCTAATGCTGTGAGTAGAGGTGTACCTTGTAGGTGTCTCTGATTCTGAGTGAGACATAGATCTGACAGCAGGACCGGCAAGTTCACTGTGCTCAGGAATCTGTTCTTCCTGTGCTTCCTCTACAGGTGCTTCTTCCAGTTCTTCCTCTCTTGCGATTTCTTGTTGCACGGGTTCAGGTACTGGTTCAGGTACTACCACTTGAGGAAATGCGAGCATTGTGACTAAGACTGCTCCATGGTAATTCTTCCAGGTTTTTGGAAAATATCCTAAGACAGTATGGAACACATCTTCTTTCTTGGGTTTGACTCACCGTTGCCGGATGCTCACGTCTCAGGCGATGCAGCACTTGTCACGGTTCCGTGCCTGAGGCTGTGGGGCCCGGTGGTCAGATCAAAGGGGATTAAAGGATGGGGATGTTTCTTGATTGTCGTGACACCACCTGTGGGAGTCCGGTGAATGCACCGGCGCTGCTTGGGCCTCTGGGGGATGTGCGGCAGCTTGATGGGAAAAAAAAAAGTGTGAAACAACTGAAAATATGTCTTATATTCCAGGTTCTTCACAGTAGCCACCTTCTGCTGTGATTACTGTTTTGCACACTCTTGGCATTCTCTGGATGAGCTTCAAGAGGTAGTCACCGGAAATGGTCTTCACTTCACAGGTGTGCCCTGTCAGGTCTAATAAGTGGGATTTCTTGCCTTATAAATGGGGTTGGGACCATCAGTTGTGTTGTGCAGATGTTTGGTGGATACACAGCTGATAGTCCTAGTGAATAGACTGTTAGCTACTTTTTTCTTGCCATAATACAAATTCTAAGAAAAGCGAGCGGCCATCATTACTTTTAGAAATGAAGGTCAGTCAGTCCGAAAAATTGGGAAAACTGTGAAAGTGTCCCCAAGTGCAAAACTATCAAGCGCTACAAAGAAACTGGCTCACATGAGGACCGACCCAGGAAAGGAAGACTAAGAGTCACCTCTGCTGCGGAGGATAAGTTCATCCGAGTCACCAGCCTCAGAAATCGCAGGTTAACAGCAGCTCAGATTAGAGACCAGGTCAATGCCACACAGAGGACAGGCAGCAGACACATCTCTACAACAACTGCTAAGAGGAGACTTTGTGCAGCAGGCCTTCATGGTAAAATAGCTGCTAGGAAACCACTGCTAAGGACAGGCAACAAGCAGAAGAGACTTGTTTGGGCTAAACAACATAAGGAATGGACATTAGACCAGTGGTGATCTGTGCTTTGTCTGATGAGTCCAAATTTGAGATCTTTGGTTCCAACAACCGTGTCTTTGTGTGACGCAGAAAGGTGAACGGATGGACTCTACATGCCTGGTTCCCACCGTGAAGCATGGAGGAGGAGGTGTGATGGTGTGGGGGGGCTTTGCTGCTTTGAAGCTCATCAAGAGAATGCCAAGAGTGTGCAAAGCAATAATCAAAGCAAAAGGTGGCTACTTTGAAGAACCTAGAATATCTACTATATAATCGTCTAATGTTCTCTGTCTGTCACGGAAATCGCGCGCTAGCATTTATTGGTTGAACCCGGCCGGGCGGACCAATCAGCGCTAGCGCACGATTTCTGTACACAGACAGAAAGAGAACAAAGGATGGCGGCTGCTAGCGCGGCGCAACGGACTTCCGCCGCAGCTTCACCGCAGCCTCATGTTACTAACCCCCGCCACAAGCCCACCCCCGCCCACTGACACCGGGGACCGGGGGCTGCCGGGGCCGGTGCTCCCAGGGTGCAGGGAGAGCGCATCATGTGGCTCCTCTACACTCTCATGCTTCCTATGGCCGCACAGTCTGTAACAGACTGTGCGGCCATAGGATGATCTAGGGTGTCCGCCTCCTGACAGTGCAGCTGGGTGGCAGCAGCACATGACACCCGGGATCATCCTGCACACCGCCGCCTCTGCGCCCTCCTCCTCCACACCTACTCTGCAGGACAACGCCAGCATGAGTGCCAGCACTGGGACAGCCAGGGAACACAGAGGTGAGAGCCCGTGTGTGTCTGGGTGTGTGTGTCTGGCTGTGGGTGTGAGTCTGTGTCTAGGTGTGACTCTGTGTGTGGGTGTGAGTCTGTGGTTGGGTGTGAATCTGCTCCTTCCTCCCCCCGCCACTTCATCCTTCGCCCTCCTCCCCCCCCCGCCACTTCGTCCTCCATCCCCCCCCAGCGCCGCTTCATCCTCCGTTCTCCTCCCCCCGCCGCTCTGTGCTCCGTCCTCCCCCTGCCTGTGCCACTCCGTCCTCCCCCTGCCTGTGCCACTCTGTCCTCCCCCTGCCTGTGCCACTACATCCTCCGTCTTCCCCATGCCTGTGCTGCGCTGTCCTCCCCCCACCCCGCAGCTTCGTCCTCCGTCCTCCTCCCCCCCGCCGCTCTGTGCTCCGTCCTCCCCCTGCCTGTGCCGCTCCATCCTTCCCCCAACCCAACGTTTCCTTCTCCTTCCTTTGTCCTCCTCCCCTCTGCCACTCCATCCTCCGTCCTCCCCCTGCCTGTGCTGCTTCGTCCTCCCCCACCCCGCCGCTTCATCCTCCGTCCTCCCCATGCCTGTGTTGCTCTGTCCTCCCCCACCCCGCTGCTTTGTCCTCCGTCCTCCTCCCCCCGCCACTCTGTGCTCCGTCCTCCCCCTGCCGATCCATTCTCCCCCTGCCTGTGCCGCTCCATTTCCCCCACCCTGCCGCTACCTCTTCCATCCTCCATCCTCCTCCCCCATGCCGCTCCGTCCTCCCTTCTCCCCCGCCACTCTGTCCTCTCCCTACCTGTGCCCCTCCATCCTCACCCCCCTGCCGCGCTGTCCTCCCCCGCCACTCTGTGCTCCGTCCATAAAGCCCTTCCCTATTCAGCCCTCACCGCCTTCCCCATGCAATCCCTATTTCTATATTCTAGAATACCCGATGTGTTAGAATCGGGCCACCATCTATTCTAGTAAGACATATTGTCAGCTGTTACACACTTTTGTGTTCAGTCTATAATTCCACATGTGATAATTCATAGTTTTGATGCCTTCAGTGTGAATCTACAATTTTAATAGTCAGGAAAATACGGAAAAATCTATGAATGACAAGGTGTGTCCAAACCTTTGGTCTGTACTGTGTGTATATATATATATATATATATATATATATACATAGGCACACCCAAGGGGGGGACCTACGTGTCTGGACCCCCCCCTTTGGACGGCCCTGAGAAGTGGTGCAGTACACAAGGAGCTGGGCCCCTATGTCAGGTGACAGGAACAATTACACAGCACCCAAGGGCCCACAAAAGAGGCTGCTTTTAGGGGGGCTTCACTCCCCCAAATCCCCCCACTGGGGGCTTTGCCCCTCAAAACCCCGCTGGGGGGTGACACCCCCTTTCAGGGCCGGTGTGTGTTTCTTGGACCCCTACCTTGGGAAATTTCTGGGTGCGCCACTGTATATATATATATATATATATATATATATATATATATATATACACACACACACACACACACACACACACACAGTGGTACAGTGTGTATATCTGTAGTGTATATTAGGTTGTACAGTGTATATGTGTGTGTGCATCTATATACATAATCACCAGTTTTGCGCTTTCGGTCACTGTGCCGCTATCGCGAGCCATGGCGCGCATGCGCCATCGCAAGCCGCCGACACTGGCCGTAAGTGCAAAAATGATGGCGCCGGACACCACAAACACCCACACCCCAACCACTGCCTGCTCCACGCACCGCCCGCCGCTCCCCCTCTCCCCCGCCACATCCTCCCGCTCCCCCGCCGCTCACCCGCCACATCCTGCCGCTCACCCGCCGCTCACCCCGACATTCCATGACAGCGGGGGGCGGAGCTAACAAAGGCCATCATAATGGGTGTGACCGAAAACACTCCCACCACATAAGGGCAATGGCTCTCAGTCACGCCCATTATCACGCCCCTATGTAAACTCCGTCTCCCTCGCCCATTCATTTTTCCTCTTTCATGCTGCAAGGAGAAAAATGCGGGGCTGAGCTGGACCATGCACCCTACTGCTAATCACCCCCTACTGCCCTTCTCATGCCCCTGATTACGCCCCCACTCTACCACACTGCCCCTGCTTACCCCCCCACTCAACCACACTGCCCCTGCTTACCCCCACACTGCCCCTGCTCATCCCTCTTGCCCCCGTATGAACTCACTCCCCACACTGCCCCTGTTTACCTCCCTTACCCACCCACACTCCCCCCACTCACCTACACTGCCCCTGCTTAAGCCCCCCACTCACCCACACTGCCCCTGCTTACCCCCCCAATCACCCACACTGCCCCTGCTTACCCCCCACTCACCCACACTGCCCCTGCTTGCCCCTCTTACCCCTCGTATGCCCTCACTCACTCCCCACACTGCCCCTGCTTACCCCCTACTCACCCATACTGCCCCCACTCACCCACACTACCCCTGCATAACCCACCTCTCACCCACACTGCCCCTGCTTACCCCCTACTCACCCACACTGCCCCCACACTGCCCCTGCATAGCCCACCCCACTCACCCACACTTCCCCTGCTTACCCCCCCCACTCACCCGCACTGCCCCAGCTCACCCCTCTTACCCCCCACATGCCCTCACTCCCCACACTGCCCCTGCTCATGCCCCCACTCTGTCCCTGCTTACCCCTCTCACCTCCCCCACATGTCCCCACTCACCCACACTGCTCCTGCTTACCCACACCACTCACCACACACTGCCCCTGCTCGCCCCTCTTACCCCCCGTATGCCCTCACTCACTCCCCTCACTGCCCTGCTTACCCCCTACTCACCCATACTGCCCCCACACTGCCCCTGCATAGCCCACCCCACTCACCCACACTTCCCCTGCTTACCACCCCACTCACCCGCACTGCCCCAGCTCACCCCTCTTACCCCCCGTATGCCCTCACTCACTCCCCTCACTGCCCCTGCTTACCCCCTACTCACCCATACTGCCCCCACACTGCCCCTGCATAGCCCACCCCACTCACCCACACTTCCCCTGCTTACCCCCCCACTCACACGCACTGCCCCAGCTCACCCCTCTTACCCCCCACATGCCCTCACTCCCCACACTGCCCCTGCTCATGCCCCCACTCTGTCCCTGCTTACCCCTCTCACCTCCCCCACATGCCCCCACTCACCCACACTGCTCCTGCTTACCCACACCACTCACCCACACTGCCCCTGCTCGCCCCTCTTACCCCCCGTATGCCCTCACTCACTCCCCACACTGCCCCTGCTAACCCCCTACTCACCCACACTGCCCCCACTCACCCACACTGCCCCTGCATAACCCACCCCTCACCCACACTGCCCCTGCTTACCCCCCTACTCACCCACACTGCCCCCACTCACCCACACTGCTCCTGCTTACCCCCCACTCACCCACACTGCCCCTCCTTACCCCTCTCACCCCCCCACATGGCCACACTCACCCACACTGCCCCTGCTCACCCCCCCACTCACCCACACTGCCCCTCCTTACCCCTCTCACCCCCCCACATGGCCACACTCACCCACACTGCCCCTGCTCACCCCCCCACTCACCTACACTGCCCCTGCTTACCTACACTGCCCCTGCTTACCCCTCTCACCTCCCCCACATGCCCCCACTCACCCACACTGCTCCTGCTTACCCCCCACTCACCCACACTGCCCCTCCTTACCCCTCTCACCCCCCCACATGGCCACACTCACCCACACTGCCCCTGCTCACCCCCCCACTCACCCACACTGCCCCTCCTTACCCCTCTCACCCCCCCACATGGCCACACTCACCCACACTGCCCCTGCTCACCCCCCCACTCACCCACACTGCCCCTGCTTACCCCTCTCACCCCCCCACATGGCCACACTCACCCACACTACCCCCGCTCACCCCCCCACTCACCCACACTGCCCCTGCTTACCTACACTGCCCCTGCTTACCCCTCTCACCTCCCCCACATGCCCCCACTCACCCACACTGCTCCTGCTTACCCCCCACTCACCCACACTGCCCCTCCTTACCCCTCTCACCCCCCCACATGGCCACACTCACCCACACTGCCCCTGCTCACCCCCCCACTCACCCACACTGCCCCTCCTTACCCCTCTCACCCCCCCACATGGCCACACTCACCCACACTGCCCCTGCTCACCCCCCCACTCACCCACACTGCCCCTGCTTACCTACACTGCCCCTGCTTACCCCTCTCACCTCCCCCACATGCCCCCACTCACCCACACTGCTCCTGCTTACCCCCCACTCACCCACACTGCCCCTCCTTACCCCTCTCACCCCCCCACATGGCCACACTCACCCACACTGCCCCTGCTCACCCCCCCACTCACCCACACTGCCCCTCCTTACCCCTCTCACCCCCCCACATGGCCACACTCACCCACACTGCCCCTGCTCACCCCCCCACTCACCCACACTGCCCCTGCTTACACCCCCAATCACCCACATTGCCCCTGCTTACCCACTCTCACACACACTGCCCCTGCTCACCCTTCTTACACCCCATATGCCCTCACTCACTCCCCACACTGCCCCTCCTTACCCCCTACTCACCCACACTACCCCCACTCACCCACACTGCCCCTGCATAGGCCACCCCACTCACCCACACTGCCCCTGCTTACCCCCTACCCACACTGCCCCCACTCACCCACACTGCCCCTGCTTACCCCCCCATTCACCCGTACTGCCCCTGCTCACCCCTCTTACCCCCCGACATGCCCTCACTCCACACACTGCCCCTGCTCATGCCCCCACTCTGTGCCTGCTTACCCCTCTCACCTCCCCCACATGCCCCCACTCACCCACACTACTCATGCTTACCCCTCTCACCCCCCCACATGGCCCCAATCACCCACACTGCCCCTGCTCACCCCCCCACTCACCCACACTGCCCCTGCTCATGCCCCCACTCACCCCACACTGTCCCTGCTCAGCCCCCACTCACCCCACACTGCCCCTCCTCCCCCCTCTTAGCCCCCCACATGCCCTCACTCCCCACACTGCCCCTGCTGATGCCCCCACTCTGCACACACTCACCCTGCTCAGCACCCACTCGCACTCAACCCGCTCAGCACACACACCTGCTCAGCGCACACATTCAGTGCACACGCACCTTCACTCAGGGCACCCTCACCCTGCTCAACACCCACTCACCCCTGCTCAGCACCAACTTGCCCACCTCACTCCACACTCACCCCTCAGGTCGCCCATTCATCCCACAGCCCGACGACTCACGACCCTGCACTCACTCACCCTGCACTCACTATGCCCTGTACTCACTAAACCCACATTCACTCTGCCCCCTCACTCACTCTGCCCCCTCACTCACTCTGCCCCCTCACTCATTCCCACATTCACTCTGCCCCACCACTCACTCTGCCCACTCACTCACTCAGCCCCCTCACTCATCCCCATATTCACTCTGCCCCACCACTCACTCTGCCCACTCACCCTGCACTCACTGTGCCCCATGCTCACTATACCTGCACTCTGCCCCACTACTCACTCTTCCTGCACTCTGCCCCAGCACTCATTCACCTCCGCACTCATCCTGCCTGCGCTCACTCAGCCTACACCATGGTTACCCAGCACTCACCCAGCCCTCACTCACCCAGCCCCGCACTCATTCAGCCTACACTACGGTTACTCCACACTCACTCAACCTGCACTCAACCTGCACGCACACACCCTCTACTCACTCACCCTACCTGCTCAGCCTGCACTCATTCAACTCAGCCCACACTCAACCCACTCAGCCTGCAGATGGCTCACCGCACACACCTAGCTCACCTCACTTGCCCTGCGCCAGGCTGAACAAGGAACTGCGCCAGTTCCTCATGCCACCGTCCTCTGCCGCCACATTAGACAAAGTACAGAGGAGGGGGGCAGAGACCGACATGCAAAAATCACCACGCAGGGGACGGACAGCACAGGGTGAAGTGACAGCTGCTGCCCCCAGTGCCAAACAGTCCGCCCCCATCTTCATGTCACCGCACTCCCGATGCGATAGCATCGGGCCTTTTTACTAGTATGTATATAATTAGTGGTGTGTAGTATATAGGGAATATTCATGTGTAGATACTGATGTGTAGTATATAGTATATACTGATGTGTAGTATGTAGTATATACTGGGGTGTAGTATATAGTCAGCACAGGAGGTAGTATAGGGTCTTATATTTTTACTGTGGTAAACAAGTGATATAAGAGCGGCTTGTTCTAGCAGTGGAGACTCCTGTAATAAATGAAGCTGCTGTAGTAATATTCACCCACTTCATTAAGAGGAGCCACCACTTCATGAATTAGTAAATGTACAAGTCCTATAAGCCTCCAGCTTGTACATTTCCTAATTCATGAAGTGGTGGCTCCTCTTAATGAAGTGGGTGAATATTACTACAGCAGCTTCATTTATTAAGTCTGGCCATACACAACGTGTTATAATGAATCAGGACCATTGTTCTCAGCAGCACTTCACCTGGTGTAAACAGGAGTGCTGCCAATAACATGGTCTGTATGGAGATAGAATGATCTATTAGTGATCGTTCTATCCCCACTGATCTATTAGTGATCGCTCTATCCCCACTGACCTATTAGTGATCGCTCTATCCCCACTGATGTATTAGTGATTATTCTATCCCCACTGATCTATTAGTGATCGTTCTATCCCCACTGATCTATTAGTGATCGCTCTATCCCCACTGATCTATTAGTGATCGCTCTATCCCCACTGATGTATTAGTGATTATTCTATCCCCACTGATCTATTAGTGATCGCTCTATCCCCACTGATCTATTAGTGATCGCTCTATCCCCACTGATCTATTAGTGATCGTTCTATCCCCACTGATCTATTAGTGATCGCTCTATCCCCACTGATCTATTAGTGATCGTTCTATCCCCACTGATCTATTAGTGATTGCTCTATCCCCACTGATCTATTAGTGATCGCTCTATCCCCACTGACCTATTAGTGATCGCTCTATCCCCACTGATGTATTAGTGATTATTCTATCCCCACTGATCTATTAGTGATCGCTCTATCCCCACTGATCTATTAGTGATCGTTCTATCCCCACTGATCTATTATGGTACCTTTACACGCCGCCACGGCAGGCTGGATACCTCCCGCTACTTCACGTGCACGAGCACGCTCAAACGGTTACAAACGGTCAACGCACCCTCTTTACACGCCGCCACAAGGTTCGCTACGCCACGCTACATCTATAGCTAGCTACATCGCCGGGTGTCTCAAGTAGCCAGCTGTTGCTCATTTACACACCGCTACAACCAGCTACTATGGGCGGACCTGGTGCAGCAGGGATAGCACATAGGCGTGCCACAATTGTGGATTACAAGACTTCCGTACGCTGATAGGACGAAGCAATAACATCCTGATTGGCCAGGCATCGCAGGAGGCTGAGTAATACAGCACGCTCGAGCGATTGTGTAGTGTGACTGGTCAGCTCCTTAAATATGCCTCCCTATGCAGCGACTACCAATCGCAACGCACCATCTTCCACCAATGATCGCACATGGGGCGCGGTAACATGGAGCCGAGGTCACGCCTTAGCTACATTGCAGCTACAGCCCCGGGTGTCCAGAGTTCCCTTCCGTTGCTTCTTTACACGCCGATACAGCTCGCTACCATCGGCGATATAGCCATCTGTTTTCGAGCAGAGCCCATAAACAGATGTATCTGTCGCCGGCTGTAGCGTCGCGTCTTCAGACGCCGCTACGACGGGCTACATTGGCGCTACAAGCTACATTTGTAGCCTGTAGCGGGATGTATCCAGCCTGCCGTCGCGGCGTGTAAAGGTACCATTAGTGATCGTTCTATCCCCACTGATCTATTAGTGATCGCTCTATCCCCACTGATCTATTAGTGATCGTTCTATCCCCACTGATCTATTAGTGATCGTTCTATCCCCACTGATCTATTAGTGATCGCTCTATCCCCACTGATCTATTAGTGATCGTTCTATCCCCACTGATCTATTAGTGATCGCTCTATCCCCACTGATCTATTAGTGATCGTTCTATCCCCACTGATGTATTAGTGATCGTTCTATCCCCACTGATCTATTACTGATCTTTCTATCCCCACTGATCTATTAGTGATCGTTCTATCCCCACTGATCTATTAGTGATCGCTCTATCCCCACTGATCTATTAGTGATCGCTCTATCCCCACTGATCTATTAGTGATCGTTCTATCCCCACTGATCTATTAGTGATCGTTCTATCCCCACTGATCTATTAGTGATCGTTCTATCCCCACTGATCTATTAGTGATCGCTCTATCCCCACTGATCTATTAGTGATCGCTCTATCCCCACTGATCTATTAGTGATCGCTCTATCCCCACTGATCTATTAGTGATCGTTCTATCCCCACTGATCTATTAGTGATCGTTCTATCCCCACTGATCTATTAGTGATCGTTCTATCCCCACTGATCTATTAGTGATCGTTCTATCCCCACTGATCTATTAGGGGCCCTTTACACGCCGCCACAACAGGATGGATACCAACGGCAACTTCACGTGCACGAGCACGGCCGAACGGTTACCAACGGGAACCGCACCCTCTATACACGCCGCCACAAGGTGCGCTACGCTACGCTACATCTACAGCTACATACATCGCCGGGTGTCGCAAGTAGCCGTCTGTAGCTCAGCGTACCAGCTTTACACACAGCCACCACAGAGTGATCTGGGAGCAACAAAGGCAGGACGTAAAACAAATAGGCGTGCCACAGACCTGTACGCCGCGCCCAAACCACAACCATTGGCCAACACTACGGAGTTGTGATTGGGCACGACGGAAAGGGCGGATGGCCGAGACGTGCCGTACTAGTGAACGGAGTGTGGCACGGAATAAGCGCTTGTGACATGGCGGAGCCTGGCGAATGCATCCAAATCGATGGTAATGGGTCACGCTAGAGCGGTGGCCAGTCACATATCCCGTGTGTATTAAAGTAGCGGTCCGGGGCTATGTGTGCGTAGTACAAGTGTTTGCCGTGTCACGCACGATCAGCGCTTGTGACAGCCGCGTGTGCAGATTGAACTGAGGTGCGTTTGTGTGCCACACATTAGCGTCTTACAAAAGACAGTATGTGCGTTTTCTGTCAAAAATCTGTGACAACTGTGGCGAAGTATGTGTATGTATACAGGCTGAATGGGGTTTAATATATGTGCTGACAGATGTGAATGTAGTGGATCAGCTTCCAAGGCACCAAGTCAAAGATCTGTGTGACAGTGTATGAGAAAACCCCTGAGAAGAATATGTCCTGCATCAATGTGCTGTGTGCAGGGGACCCTCTGCCTACAACAAAATAAAGGATCATGTACGCACAATGGCCACAAACACTGTTGGGCAAAAGACTTTCAGAAAAACATGGCTACCCACACATATTGTGTGCACAATCCCAGGCAATAGGTGGCTATGACATCCCAGGCCCCCACCCAACCCTGCATCACATTGCCCTCCTCCACCAAGTAATCAGGCTCACACAGATTATGTTGGATCCAACAGAAAAAGGTTTAATATATTGCATGAATCTTGACCTTGTCTTGTGCAAACAAAATATACATAAAGTAAAAACATTGTAGAATTCAAGAGCAGGTGACATTAATCAGCCAAATTCAATGGATAAGCAAATCACCACACATTGCAAACTGTGCATGGAAAAAATACAAAAATAACCTAAACTAACTAACTAAATAACTACATAATGAAAACTCATGCACATAATGAAAACAAAGAGAATGGAAAAGGTCAACCAAACATTAAAGGGGTGCAGCTAACCTGCTGTCACCTTCATTGAAAACACAAAAAGCAACTCCCAGAGCCAGCCACATTATATGGCCTGGTCCTGCCAGCTCACTGCACCAGACCCATTGAAGTAGGAGCAGTAAGCTTCTCTACTGTCCCTGGCCTCCTGCCGAGTGCGGCCATGGCTCTGCGGCTGGAGTGGCACAATCACATGGGCCTCATCACGCCAAGACCTTGGACGGAGCTCCCCTGTTGTAGCGTCTGCATTATCTACATAACCTCCTGGCGTGTATGATGCCCTATCCCTACGACGCAGGAAGTTATGCAGCACACAGCAGGCCACCACTACCGCGTCAATAGACTCCGGTTTCATATGTATAGGTGTATGAAAAATCCGGAATCTATTGGCCATTATCCCAAACGCATTTTCAACTACTCGGCGGGCCCGGGATAGCCGGTAGTTGAAAATGCGTCTCGCAGAAGTAAGGGCCCTCTGGGGATATGGCCGCAGTAGGTGTTCCTGAAGTGGGAATGCTTCATCCGCCACAAACGCAAAGTTGAGATGTTCGGTCGTGTGTGGGCATTTGAGGGTAAGTTTAGCCCACCATTCCCTAGTAGTGTTGCCAAGGAGCTTAGGGCAAACACCCCCCCATCTGAGTTGCGACCAGGCATTCCAACATCCACGTAGAGGAACTCATAGTTGGCATCTACTACAGCCATGAGGATTATACTACAATACCCTTTGTAATTGTAATACAAAGAGCCAGAGTGGGCAGGTTTGGTAATCCTCACGTGCTTACCATCCAATGCCCCGCCACAGTTGGGGAAGTTCCACCGGGTTTCAAACCCTTGGGCCACTTCCAGCCATTCTGCAGCGGTTAATGGCATTTTCATGTAGGCTGGCTGCAGAGCTCTCCAGATGGCCCAACACGTTTCAGGGATCAGGCGGCTCAGCAGGGGCAGGGAGACACGTGACACGTATGTGAGGGATGTCATGGACTGCCCTGTAGCCAGGAACCGCAAAGTGATCGCCAACCGCTCAGCAGCTGATACTGATGGGCGCATTATAGTGTCCTGACGCGCTATCATTGGCCCAACACGCTCCAATAGGAAGGTGAAACAGTCCTCAGGCATACGGAGATAGTTTCGGTAATCATCAGGACAGTTAAGCTCCAGCTCCCGCAACAGCTGCATGTGGCCCCGGGTTTCCCGCCTCAGAAGCCAATCACGGGTCCACATCCGCCGCTGTCTGCGCCTCATCAACCTTTCATACCGATCCTGATACCACATTTGCTCTTCCACCAACGCAAGAGCCACGATAACATTGCGGTCATGGATATTCTGCATCCTCAATATCAGCACCTGTAGATGTGAAAGCACAACATGAGTACATTGACCAAAATGTGTGCAAGTCAGCAGGTTCAGCAACCCACACCTCTTTTCCATTACACACTATAGCCAAGAGGATGGGATCTCTTGTGTGGGCCCAAAACACAACCCTGAAGCAAGGACGGCAAACACCCAGTAGTCACCCCAAACAACATGGCACACGGCGATTGAGAGTGGCCTCCTCTACATCAACGTCAATGGGAGCTCCCAAAATTCACACATCTGCACCTAGGTGAGTTAGAAAGGGACATGTGTCACCAATAATGTTGGTCAAACAGGTCCCATAATCCATTACACAGCCCATAATGTCAATTGATTACAGTAAAAATGAGAAGAATAACGAATGTGACGTACCCCGATATGGAAGGTTGAGGAAGGCTACATGAACCAAACAACATTGCACATGACTGCGGATGGTTACCCATGGTGTAATTGGTTTTTGAAGGTGTCATTTTAAATACACATGTATGCCATGTCTGGCGCCCAACACCTCAAAGCCCTGTGTCATCCCATTCCCGTTGAACACAGTCTCCATTGGCCACAACCAGTATGCAGAAATCGATCCAGTCGACATGAGTGACACAGTTCCGTCTACAGTCATGCATCCATTCTCCTGTATGTTGTCTGCAAACAAACACAGCAATGTATCTCAACAAAAGTGTCAAGGGCCACACAAAATGCCGTATACTAACCCACACACTACACTATATGTCGTCCCCTACAATACAAACCCCTATATCGGCCGCTACACCAGTCTCCGGCGCTCTCCAAGAACATCAACATATGCACCCCACCCTGCGCCAATTCCATGTGTGTCCTCAAAAACTTACCTAATGGGTCTGGCCAGCAAGCGTAATGTTTGGCGGGATGGGCAACTTTTAAAGGGCCGCCAACCTATCACGATTCAGTGATCTCCACCAATTAGCGGAAGGCAAATCCGCACCCAGGTGCCCCTTCAGGATGTGCATTATTGTGTCCGCTGTGATTGGTGTCCCGGACTATAAAGGCAGGTCAATGGCCACTGCTCCGTGTCCAGACGTCGATGTGCATTGAGCTACTAGTGTCCTGTTTGACTTCTGTTGCTCTGACGGTAAGCCTCTTTAGCGGTTTGTAAGAAAATGTAATGAACGCAGCTGGTTCTGGCACAGGCAGCTTAGGCGATGTGTGTATGGCCATGTTTGAAGCGGCATGCAAATATTGAACACGTAATATTAAATATGTGAACCTTATTCTGTGTCGCCCAGTAGCCAGGTAGTGCCTATACTTATATAGTGTAAGTATGTATTGCACCTTCTGCTTTTTGGCAATGGTAAAAGAGCAAGGTGTTATATCTTTGGCTGGTACTTCACATCAACATTTCAGGGGTGGTAGAATTGTGGCGGACATTCCAGGGATGTTGGGTACATGTGTTAAAATGGAACTTCCACGTCTGGAGGAACACCTACATGATCATCTGGGTGCACATTACATGTAGTATGTGCAGTGTTGGCACACACCCAGCCCGCCTTTCTCATATAGTGACCCCTTACCATTGTGGACACTGGCCAGGTACTAGTTTTAGCACACAACGTGTTAGGTCACATGTTGCCCTCTACAGGTATGTACGCACACACCGTGTCAAGGTGTGTTGCAATAGGTACATTGGGGACAGAAATCATGTTTGAAACATCTGTAGGTGGACACCGATATCCGGTGCTTGAGATTGGCTGCATACATGTGTTTGAGTTAGTAGCGGTCTGAGATTGAGAAAATGGCACACTCATGGCCAGTTTCACTCCACAAAATAGCTGCATAGATGATCACTGTAGAAAGTTAATGATTATGTGTATGATTGTGGCAAGTTTTGAAATGTCGGTATGCCTTGTGTTGTGACTGTGTTCTTTTTGTTTTAATTTTTCATCGGCAGATGCCGACGGGTACTGTGGAATTGGAATCCCAGCTTCTCACGGAGTATCAGCGGCACGAATGTTTGTGGCGCAGCTCGCTGCCCGAATATAAAAATCGGGCAGCGAGGGCCGAGGCCTACAGGAGTCTTGTGGCTCTGGCAAATCGCTTGGAGCCAAGGGTAGGCAAGACGTGGGACCAGCCTATGGTGGCACTTAAGATCAAGAACATGAGGTCGGCGTTCATGCGGGCTCACATTCAGTACCAGCGTCGTCGCTCAGGGGCTGGAGCAGAGGAGGTACCATCACCTACCCTATGGTACTATCCCCTGTTCACCTTCATCCTGGGCGAGGTTCGCCCGCATCGAACGACCACCAACTGCCCCGTTGCTGCGTCCCATGTAGGCCCGGCTGCATCACCACCTGCGCCACAGGAGGTGGGTAATTGTGTGACAGTGGTGGGCCACAATGTTTCCTTCACATGTGTGGTTCGATAAATCCTTCACACCAAATGTGTTGGCATATTTACCTCCTTGC
Organism: Allobates femoralis; assembly: GCA_033576535.1. Lineage (NCBI taxonomy): Eukaryota > Metazoa > Chordata > Amphibia > Anura > Aromobatidae > Allobates > Allobates femoralis. Next base: position 753,520,875 of record JARQOC010000002.1, read on the forward strand.
TGCGGCACACCTTGGGGTGTCAATCTATCTGCCCTCCTTCCATGACTTACCAGACTTTTCTATTCTATGCTTCCAGCCGTATTGCAATGTTGCTTCTTCCACAACATCTTGGTATGTTTAGGTTAGTTATTTAAGGGTTTCAAGATAGCAGGTGGTTTGTTCTCAAACAGCCACATAGTACCATGTAGTAAATGGTGCTGTCTCACATGTGTGTTGGCTTTGTTGCCAGTGGGTTAAAGGTAATTGAGTGAGGGGTGGATTCTCACCATAAAGGAGTCCTAATGGGAAGGTGCCCAATATGTGTCATTGGCCAGCACAGCCCCCAGTATCAAGGTGTTGTGGTGACATGTCCTAATATTGGATTACGGCTACGTGACAAACAACTAATTATGTATTTAGCTGAGCTCCTGGAATGGTCGAGGTGAGTGTACAGGAGAACCACTGGTTTTGGGGTCTTGAACCTTATTTGCTTTACTGTGTTATTCCTCATTTTCCATTCTGGTAGTTGGGCTTGCTGTGTGTGGGAGTGGTATATAGAGTCCTGTTGTGAATGTATACAGTTGATATTGCCTCCACTAATGTTTTTTTTTTTTTTTTTTTCCCCACCCACAGGCCCCAGAAGAGGACGGCTCCATTGCCGAGGATTCTGTTGCTGATGATGCTCAGCCCATGACATCTGGGGCTGAGCAGGAGGGCGCGGCGAGTGATGTGGGTCCAGGCCCAGGTCCCAGCTCCGGGATCCGTCGCCGCCGACGTCCTGCACCACCTGAGACGGAACTGGCGACCTGGGCCCGACGCGTGTTGTTGGATGAACAACGGACCCACATGGACCCCGACGCCCTCTACATGAGCAACAGAATGCGAGGGATGGAGCCGCTCCAGAAGAAGATCCTTCTGAGGGTGTTCCACAATGCCGCTGATGCTGCCGATGATGGGGCCCTTCAATGGGGCTGCCACGTCCCCTCCCCCATGCAACACACCTTGTGGCCCCTTTCACCAGCTGCCCCATCTCGGCCCGTGAGAAGACCGGCCCCGCCACAGTCACCCCATCCCCCCTCAACACATCGTCGTTCAACCAGACGTTCTGGGGCAGGTCGGGGCTGCCCTCAGAGGAGGGGGATGCGGCATTGTCAGAGCCGACAGAAGAGGAGTAATTTGGACACTAGTAGCCAATGCACAGAATTGGCAGTCTGGACTTTATAATTTCAGGATTTGCGTTTTATATGTATATTTTGTTTATTGATTTTTGGCCAAAATTAGTGGTTTTTTTTAAATTTTTTTTTCCACTAAAATTCTATTATTTGTAATTTATTTTAAATTCCAGGCTGGAATAAATTTTATTTATTAACACAATTGTGTATTAATTTCAGAATAAGGATTGTGTGGGTTTTTGGGGGTGAATGTAATTGTGGCCAATAATAGGTTTCCCCAAGCCACACAATATGGGCCAGTGCTCGCTCAGCAGGATCACCATCGGTTCATTTGGAATGTCTTAGCACATTCACAAAGGGATGTTGTGATGTGCCTCACATAGTTAGGTTATGGTGAGGTTTGGTCACCAAATATTAGTAAGGTCACATGAAGGAGCGTATAACAAAGTTAGAACAGCATTGTATTGTAAACATACATGTGTCACAGACATTTGCCATCATACAAGGAAGGCTTAGGCCAGATGGGGCTAGCCAGTCCACACTTGTGATGGTCCCAATGTGGGACAGTATAGGGATTGTAGGCCAGATGGGGCTAGCCAGTCCACACTTGTGATGGTCCCAATGTGGGACAGTATAGGGATTGTAGGCCAGATGGGGCTAGCCAGTCCACACTTGTGATGGTCCCAATGTGGGACACTATAAGAAAAGAGCCCAACGGGGGCAAAAAAAAATAAAAACCAATATTTTCACTTTTGCAAGGCAACAAGCCAACGTGTGAAAATTTTAGGGTCCAACAAGGACAACTGTTTGTGGGGCCATGTTTGGCCAGGATACAATGCATCCCTCAAATTCATGGGTGTGAACCATGGTGTGGGTGTAGGTCCGCCAGCATTTGAGCCAGGCGGGCAAGGTCCTGCAGGCCACGCTGTAGAGCCGTGGTCAAACGGGCCACAAATGCCTGATGGGCCTGGATGAATTCCTCCATGGTAGGGGCACCTGTATTGGGAGTAAACACAAACTTTAGTACACACTCGTCACTGCTGATGGTTAGTCATGACTGGCCGCAACCATCCACTTACCCTGTTCCTCCAAATCCAGTTCACCATCAGACGGGGAGGGAGATGGGGTCAAGCTCCATCCATATGAGCCCGCACGTTCACCATCTGGAAAAAGGGAGAACCAACATGGTTTACTTTGTTTACATAAATTGTTTGGCCCCAGATGAAATTGAAGCAACAGTGTGCAGGGTGTCTGTGGCAACATAACACACTTACCACCATAGTCACTGTGTGGGGACATGGTCACCCCCGGACTCGCCACTGAGCTGGAGACAGTGGGAGGTGGTGTTACTCCCGGGCTGGGGCTCCGTGGCCACATTATGTGGTTCAGGGGTAACAGTGGTCCTGGGCTACGGGGCAAAGACTCCTCTGGCCCGCCAGGTACTTGCTGCTCCTCGCCCTCCTGTGGGAGTTGATGTGTTCCTCCAGCAGCCAGGCAGATGGGGACAGCTGGTCACACTCCAGCGGGCTGCCAGGTGCGGACTGGTCCTCCACGTCCTCTGTCCCGGTGGGTGACAGGACGTCTGGCTCCTGAGGCCCGGGGGAAGGTGTTGACCCTGGGGACAAGGGTGCCACTTGAGGCTGATGTGGTGGGGTTCTTGATGGGCCACCTGGGGGTGGGGCATGGGGCCCTTCTTCTGATGAGGATTCAGCATCTAGTTTGAAAATTGAACATAAAAGACGTAATAAGATCATGCCTACACATTGTTGTCCTACAAAGAGCTTGTGTGGGTATGTATTTGACGGCTATGGCTGGGGTCACACACACACAGATATGTGGCCAGATATTGTTGACAGATCTCTGGTTGCAGTGAAAGCATGGACACATTGTTCCATTTTGAGGCTGTCTCCAAATGTCAACATGTGACCATGATTTGACTGCAAACAGAGATCTGCAAACAATATGTGGGCAGATATCTGTGTGTGTGACCCCAGCCTTACTTAGCATCAACCAGGTGATGCTGGATGCATACACTCATGTTGTATGCATGGACTGTGCGTGTGATAGATTTTTTGGGCTGACTGGATGAGCACAACACTGTGAAGATGTGTTTGATTGTGTAGGCCACACTGTCCCTTGTCATATGTTTCCATCATTTTTTGTGTATTGTGGGACATGCACATGTGGCGGTGTGGTGTTTTGGGGCAACAATTACTCACCACGCAGCCTGGCAATCCTGGCACGGATGTCCAGTATGCGACCTGGGCACTTGTGCTTCAAGTCAGCGATCTTTTTTTGGATCGCTTTTACTGTCCTCTGTACCCCCAGTTGGCAGAGCAGGGCCCGCTGGATCCGCCGCACGGTGCACCGATTGCGCAGCCTGGGGTGGCGGTGGTGATGGTGGCCCCAATAGTCCCGACGGTCACAATGATCAATGAGGATGATCAGCTCCGCCATCCCCCATGTTGCGGCGCGGTGCACGGCTGCCATGACTGCTATGGTGTGTGCAGAGGCGGGGCTGGCACCTTGCAGGCAGAGTGAAAATGAAACCAACGTCATGACGTCATTACGACCGCTGTGGGGGTGACGCACCTTTATAAGTAGCCCAACACGCAGTGACTCGGCCGACACACTTATGCGGCCCCTACTGCAGAAGACCCACAGTGCAGTCCGTACAACACGGCTCTGATCTGTCTACTGGGTAATCTCCTCCGATGTGGTATGGGATTGTGTGCATCTGTGTGCGCGCTGCGCGCACTGCCAGACCCGGAACACTTCTACGGCAGCTGCTGTGCAATAAGCCAGAGCGGTACGTAACACACACTTGTGCGCTGTGTCCCGCATTATTCGTTTTCATGTTGATAGGATGTGCACACTGTATGTAGATCATGGGCCATTTATGATTTTACGTTCAAGTGTGTGTCCGCGTAATTGTACTACTATCTGATCGTGCATACGGCGCGTATGTGTAGTGCTGAAGGGACAGCTCATCCAAGATGGAGGGCTGTGAGGCAAGGGCCAATCGTAACGCAGCATCTTCCACCAATGATCGCTGAAGGGGCGCGGTATCACGCAGCATGGGTGACGCCTTAGCCACATTGCAGCTACATCGCCGGGTGTCCAGAGTTCCCTTCTGTAGCTTCTTTACACGCCGATACAGCTCGCTACAATCGGCGATGTTGCCATATGTTTATGGGCAGTGCACGGATACAGAGGTATCTGTAGCCGGCTGTGTCGTCCCGTCTTCAGACGCCGCTACTACGGGCAATATTGGCTCGACAAGCTACATTTGTAGCCTGTAGCGGGTTGTATCCATCCTGTTGTGGCGGCGTGTAAAGGTACCATTAGTGATCGCTCTATCCCCACTGATCTATTAGTGATCGTTCTATCCCCACTGATCTATTAGTGATCGTTCTATCCCCACTGATCTATTAGTGATCGTTCTATCCCCACTGATCTATTAGTGATCGCTCTATCCCCACTGATCTATTAGTGATCGCTCTATCCCCACTGATCTATTAGTGATCGCTCTATCCCCACTGATCTATTAGTGATCGTTCTATCCCCACTGATCTATTAGTGATCGTTCTATCCCCACTGATCTATTAGTGATCGTTCTATCCCCACTGATCTATTAGTGATCGTTCTATCCCCACTGATCTATTAGGGGCCCTTTACACGCCGCGACGGCAGGCTGGATACATCCCGCTACAGGCTACAAATGTAGCTTGTAGCGCCAATGTAGCCCGTCGTAGCGGCGTCTGAAGACGTGACGATACAGCCGGCAACAGATACATCTGTTTCCTAGCTCTGCTCGAAAACTGATGGCTACAACGCCGATGGTAGCGAGCTGTATCGGCGTGTAAAGAAGCAACGGAAGGGAACTCTGGACAGCCTGCGATGTAGCTGCAATGTAGCTAAGGCGTCACCTAGGCTCCGTGTTACCGCGCCCCATGTGCGATCATTGGTGGAAGATGGTGCGGTCCGATTGGTTGTCGGCGCACAGGGCGGCATATTTAAGGAGCCGACGAGTCACACTACACAATTGCTCGAGCGTCAAATATTACTCTGCCTCCTGCGATGCCTGCCCAATCATGGTATTATTGCTTTGTCCTATCACCGTACGGACGTCTCGTAATCCACAATTGTGGCACGCCTATGTGCTGTCCCTGCTGCACCAGGTACGCCCATAGTAGCTGGTTGTAGCGGTGTGTAAATGAGCTACAGCTGGCTACTTGAGACACCCGGCGATGTAGCTAGCTATAGATGTAGCGTGGCGTAGCGCATCTTGTCGCGGCGTGTAAAGGTGATGCGTTGACCGTTTGTAACCGTTTGAGCGTGCTCGTGCACGTGAAGTAGCGGGATGTATCCAGCCTGCCGTCGCGGCGTGTAAAGGTACCTTTAGTGATCGTTCTATCCCCACTGATCTATTAGTGATCGTTCTATCCCCACTGATCTATTAGTGATCTTTCTATCCCCACTGATCTATTATGGTACCTTTACACGCCGCGACGGCAGGCTGGATACATCCCGCTACAGGCTACAAATGTCGCTTGTAGCGCCAATGTAGCCCGTCGTAGCGGCGTCTGAAGACGTGACGCTACAGCCGGCAACAGATACATCTGTTTATGGGCTCTGCTCGAAAACTGATGGCTACATCGCCGATGGTAGCGAGCTGTATCGGCGTGTAAAGAGGCAACGGAAGGAAACTCTGGACACCCGGGGCTGTAGCTGCAATGTAGCTAAGGCGTGACCCAGGCTCTGGGATACCGCCCCCCTTCAGCGATCATTGGAGGAAGCTCCTGCATGATGATTGGTAGTCGCTGCACAGGGCGGCATATTTAAGAAGCTGACCAGTCACACTACACAATCGCTCGAGCGTGCTGTATTTCTCAGCCTCCTGCGATGCCTGCCCAATCAGGATGTTATTGCGATGTCCTATCATCGTACGGACGGCTCGTAATCCAAGATTGTGGCACGCCTATGTGCTGTCCCTGCTGCACCAGGTCCGCCCATATTAGCTTATTGTAGCGCTGTGTAAACGTGGTACGCTAAGCTACAGCTGGCTACTTGAGACACCCGGCGATGTAGCTAGCTACAGATGTAGCGTGGCGTAGCGCACCTTATGGCGGCGTGTAAAGAGGGTGCGTTGACCGTTTGTAGCCGTTTGAGCGTGCTCGTGCACGTGAAGTAGCGGGATGTATCCAGCCTGCCGTCGCGGCGTGTAAAGGTACCATTAGTGATCATTCTATGCCCACTGATCTATTAGTGATCGCTCTATCCCCACTGATGTAATAGGGTACCTTTACACGCCGCGACGGCAGGCTGGATACATCGCGCTACAAGCTACAATTGTAGCTTGTAGCGTCCATATCGCCTGTAGTAGCGGCGTCTGAAGAGGCGACGCTACAGCCGGCGACAGATACATCTGTTTATGGGCTCTGCTCATAAACTTAAGGCAACATCGCCGATTGTAGCGAGCTGTATCGGCGTGTAAAGAGGCAACAGAAGGGAACCCTGGACACCCGGGGCTGTAGCTGCAATGTAGATAAGGCGTGACCTCGGCTCCATGTTACCGCGCCCCATCTGCGATCATTGGAGGTCGCTCCTGCTTTATGATTGGTAGTCGCAGCATAGGGCGGGATATTTAAGGAGCTGACCAGTCACACTACACAATTACTCGAGCGTGCTGTATTAACCAGCCTCCTGCGATGCCTGGCCAATCCTGATGATATTGCGCTGTCCTATCATCATACGGACGGCTCGTAATCCAAGATTGTTGCACGCCTATGTGCTATCCCTGCTGCACCGGGTCCGCCCATAGTAGCTTGTTGGAGCGGTGTGTAAACATGGTACGCTACGTTACAGCTGGCTACTTGAGACACCCGGCGATGTAGTCTAGCTATAGATGTAGCGTGGCGTAGCGCACCTTGTCGCGGCGTGTAAAGAGGGTGCGTTGACCGTTTGTAGCCGTTTGAGCGTGCTCGTGCACGCGAAGTAGCGCGATGTATCCAGCCTGCCGTCGCGGCGTGTAAAGGTACCCTTAGTGATCGTTCTATCCCCACTGATCTATTATGGTACCTTTACACGCCGCGACGGCAGGCTGGATACATCGCGCTACAGGCTACAAATGTAGCTTGTAGCGTCAATGTAGCCCGTCGTAGCGGCGTCTGAAGACGCGACGCTACAGCCGGCGACAGATACATCTGTTTATGTGCTCTGCTCGAAAACAGATGGCTATATCGCCGATGGTAGCGAGCTGTATCGGCGTGTAAAGAAGCAATGGAAGGGAACTCTGGACACCCTGCGCTGTAGCTGCAATGTAGCAAAGGCGTGACTTCGGCTCCGTCTTACCGCGCCCCATGTGCGATCATTGGTGGAAGCCTCTGCGTGCCGATTGGCCCTTGGCGCACAGGCCTCCATCTTGGATGAGCTGTCCCTTCAGCACTACACATACGCGCCGTATGCACGATCATACCTTAGTACAATTACGCGGCCCACAACTTACGGGAAAACAAACCAAATGGCCCATGATTCTCATATACAGTGTGCACATCCTGTGAACACGTAATGAATAATGCTGGACACAGCGGTGAACAATGTGTTACGGACCGGCCTGCCTTTTTATTGAACTGCAGATGCCGCATAAAAGTGTCCCTTAAGTGTCTGCGCGCAACTGAAACACTGATGCACGTATACAGACACCGCATTGAAGTCGAATAGTCAGTACACAGCGCACAGGCTTGCTGTACGCATCGCTCTGTGGGTGTTGTACAGTAGGTGCCGCAGAAGTGGTTCGCCCGTGTCACTGCGCGTAGGACTAGTTCAAAGGGTGCGTGACCCGGAACGTGGCCGTAATGACGTCATTACGATAGTTTCGTTTTCACTCTGCCTGCAAGGTGCCAGCCCCTCCTCTGCACACACCATTGCAGTCATGGCGGCCGTTCACCGCGCTGCTACGTGCGGGATGGCAGAGCTCATCATCTTAATTGACCACTGTGACCGGTATGATTACTGGGGTAATCGGCAACACCGTCACCCTAGGCTGCGCAATCGCGCCACTATTCGGCGGATTCAGCGGGCTCTGCTCAACCAACTGGGGGTGCAGAGGACCGCTAAAGCCGTCCAGAAGAAGATAGCGGACCTGAAGCACAAATGCCCAGGCCGCATACTGGATATCCGTGGCAGGATTGCCAGGCTGCGTGGTGAGTACTTCAGAGGGCCACACAAGATTTGTATTGTATGTAAGCACAACAAAAACATAAAAATTCGTTGACAGACATCCTAGGTATAGTGAGAGGGACACCGGCAGACATGCAATGGGGGACAATATAGGCCGCACATTATAGATAGACTGCCTACACATCTGCCTTCAACTAATGTTCATGTGGCACCCAAGATTACTCCACAGTGTTACATGCCCTCCAACCAATTACCACACTAATGCCTCATACATACGCCATGCAGAATACATGAGATCATCCCATATATGAAAAACCACAAACACATATCACAAATATTGAACTGTCAATACATCTCAGAGCCTAAACAGTATGCTGACATATCAATTATTGTTTCATAATCTGCAGATGCGGAAGTGTCAGCCGATGAGGCTCCCCCACAACTGGCTGCAGGTGGACCACCAACCCCACCGCCGCAAGAGCCAGCTGGGCAACACACACCACCGCCACAAGAGGCAGCTGGAGGCCACACACCACCGGGGCAACAGCCAGCTGGCCCACCATCCCCACCAGGGAATAGCCCCTCACCAGGGCATGAGGAGGAGGAGGACCCTGATGAGCCTGCGTTGGTGGAGGCAGAGGTGGCCTCGCCTGGTCGCCAACCTGATGCTGTTGGCCAACCCCCAAATCCAGCTGCGTTGGATGTGTATGGCGGTAAGTGATTTCAGTTTGATTAGAGGGGCCGAACACTGTAAGCATTGTTGTTGTTACTTGGGAAATGGAAAAGCTAGGCATTTCTGACATAATGTCCTTCACCCACTCTTGCAGATGGAGAACGTGCTGGAGCTGCCGGCTGGAGTGTCAGTGCCTCCCCATCACCCCCTGATAGTCAGGATGATGTTGCGCCCGAGGGTAAGGACAATCTTGCTTGTGTGAACCTGACACAAACACCAGAGGTCGGATTCAGAAATAATGATGTTTTTTCCCACACACAATACAGGTGTACCCACCATGGAGGACGTCGTGAGGGCTCACCACCAGTTTGCCCACCGACTGCAACGGGCCCTACACCGGGGAATACAGGATCTTACCCGCCTGTCTACCATGGTGGATACCGTCCTGAAGCATCAAGATGGCCAACATTAAGCTGGAACCCCCCGTACACAAAATCGCACCCCTGACCCCCAAATTTGTTGTCCTAGTTGGACCTTGAACTTACAGACGTTGCCTGTTAGGCTTTTGATGTGGATTTTTTTTTTTGTTATTTTTGGCCCCCGTTGGGCTCTTTTCTTATAGTGTTCCACTATCACAAAAGGGGGATTGTGGTATGGCCAGGGCTTTGGCCGTTGCACCTATCCTGTCCCACATTGGGACCATCAGGAGTGTGGGATGGCTACACCTATCAGAAAGCTGCATTCTGTGTTTTGTGGCAAATGACTTCCACACATGTATGTAGCAAATAAAATGTCTTTGTAAGATTTACTTTGCCTCACTCATGTCACAACAAGAATATGGGGGGGCAAATGTTCAACAGGTTAATATCTCACACACATTACTACAGCTCTTTGTCAATGTCGTACCACAGTACAAAGGAAACTATGGTCGTCCTACACTGAGGCCATTGGCCCATATTGGGTGTCATGGCCCAAACTATATTCTGAACAACACCATTCACCCAGGCTGCCCCCCCAAGCCATAACCCAAAAGAAAAACACAATTGAGTTTGTTCCAATATTTAATAACATCAGATTTTGGAACTGAAACACAAATCATAAGAAGCAATTCTGCTTAAAAGTCGAACAAAAACATAAGGCACAAACAAAAAGGTGCCTCCACATGAAATAGTCCAGAGTGCCAATTGGGTGCATTGGCTACTAGTGTCCAACGTCATCATCCTCTGTCGGCTCTGACAATGCCGCATCCCCCCTCCTCTGACGGCAGCCCCGACCTGCCCGAGAACGTCTGGTTCGACGAGCACGTGTTGAGGGGGATGGGGTGACTGTGGCGGGGCCGGTCTTCTCACGGGCCGAGATGGGGCAGATGGGGAAAGGGGCCACAAGGTGTGTTGCATGGGGGGGGGGACGTGGCAGCCCCATTGAAGGGCCCCATCATCGGCAGCATCAGCGGCAGTGTTGAAGACCCTCAGAAGGATCTTTTTCTGGAGCGGCTCCATCCCTCGCATTCTGTCGCTCATGTAGAGGGCGTTGCTGTCGATGTGGGTCCGCTGTTCATCCAACAGCACGCGTCGGGCCCAGGTGCCCAGCTCCGTCTCTGGTGGTGCAGGACTTCGGCGATGACGGATCCTGGAGCTGGGCCCTGGGCCCGGACCCACATCACTAGCCCCGCCCTCCTGCTCAGCCCCAGATGTCATGGGCTGAGCATCATCAGCGACAGAATGCTCCGCAATGGAGCCGTCCTCTTCTGGGGCCTGTGGGGGGAAGAGGAAACAAAAGAAAACATTAGTGACGGCAAGGACCACACCATACCATGGACACAGGACACAATACACCACTCCCACTAAAGTAAAGGCACTAACAAGATATATGGAAGGAATCTACAAACAGCAACCCACCAAACTTTAACAACACCAAAACCTGTACTGCGCCTGGACACTCACCTCTACGATTCCTGGTACTCAGCACAATACAGATTGAGGTGTCAGTCACAGAGAGCCGTAACCCAATGAGTACATGTCACCACAACACCTTGATACTGGGGGCTGGCCTGGCCAAACACAGAAGTTGGGCACCTTCCCATTTGTAATACTAATATGATGTCAAACCATCAAACTGACGCACACCAGGGGCCAGGGTTACTCCCGGTTTAGACAGGCGATTCTTCTCCTTCCTTGTCACGGGTGGACCGCGCCTGCCGGTAGTGGGGCCCGGTGTGGTGCAGATCAAAATTGAGGACGTCTTACGGGAACAGATTAAAGGGGGGTTTAATTTGTTTTCTTCGTGACGCCACCTATGAGTAGATTCGGTAAGGGTTACCGACGCTGCGGAACCTCCCGGGGTGATGGACAGCAGCAAGATGTTACGCTCCCCACAGGCTGAGCGGTGATCCCCGGGGGCTGGAGCTGCTCAAGATGTTGTGCGGCAGCTGCGGTTACCTTTAGTTAACGACGGACAGTTCATAAGGAGACACGGACACAGATAGTCTCTGCAACGGTTCTTTACTGTAACCAGCAGGCAGTACATGGCTTACAGTGGTTGAGTAGAAGACCGGGTGGACTCAGCAGTGATAGTGCTCCTCAGAGATCCGCAGTGTACCTCCTTTCTACCTCCTTAGCTTCTCTTGCCAGCGTCGCCCAGGAATACCAGATCGGGTACGGGGAGGCTGCTTCAATGCCCTATCCATGATGTACGTTCTGGATTCTTTGGGGAGCCTTGGGTCCCTCAGTGGGTACACCGCTGGTTAGACGACTGGAAACTGGCTGGTGGTGGGGTGCTCCTATAAAGCTGCTCCTCCACGGGGCTGGTTCGCGTGGCAGAGGTGAACTGCTGCCAGCTTCGGTACCAGTGAACCGGCTGTGAATTGTGGGCACGGGGGTCTTTTGGGAACCCGTGTAGAAATGCCCATTCCCGGTGGTTAAGGCCTCAGGTGCTGACACCCGACCGGTGACGGCCCAGGGGCCCGCACGGAGTGCGGAGCCCCCGCTCCTCTCCAAGTTCTGTGTTCTAGGTTCTCTCTAGATTCCAGACTGTGTTCTCACTGTCTAGATTCTTGTGTGTTCTATTTCACTACCCTAACACTCCACCCACCAGGACCTATGATTGGTCCCCTGTTCTAGGTGTTGTATGTTGGGTTGGATCTCAGAGTTAACTATTGCACTGCTTTGTCTAGAGAATATTGCGGCTGCAATACTCCCTTGTGACGCACTCGTTGCGGGGCGCCACACTCCCCCTTGGTTAAATCAGCTTGTCCCCAAGCGTCAAACTACTCACATTACAGAGGTTTTTACATTTTTATACATATATGACACACTTTTATTAAAATAGAAAAACAGGGGAAAGGTATGCTTTGATGTTATAAGCAAAGAAACAGGTAATCACTTTGTGCGGACCCGGCGGGCGGTCGGCTGTACTTTAACTAGAGTCCAGGCTGTAGCCGCAAGATCACACAGTCAGTGATTAACGGTAACAGAGTCATTGATGAAGTTCAAGTTTTAAAGTCACTGGCTCTGAGAACGATGGCGCACCCGGATAGCAAACCACCCATCTGCACAAGCATAGCGCTCGTAGGTGATAATATCGCCCCGGTATAGGTCGCGATCGGGATGTCCTCTTGGCAAGTTGGACTCAACGTCCCAGCGCCCCACAAACACCTCCTCATTCAAACCCACCTCCCAAGCGAACCCCCACCCGGTATTTAAGTTAAAGGTGGAAATTCTACCTTCACGGCGGAGTTCATCAGGCAGCGGCGGCTGGCGGCGAGCCTCGGCACGGGCCTCCATGTTGGCGCGTTCTCGGGCTTGCCACTCCTCTCGTCGTCTCTGGCGTATATCTCCGTCGTTACGGCTCGGGGTGTAAAGATGAGTAATGGAGCTGGTGGTTTGGCGGGAAGCTTGAACTTGGCGGGCTGTCTGTATCGGAACCCGGTGGAACGGCACAGGGGAAGGTGTCGGCAGTGCACCCGACCAGTGTACCCGAGCTGTGTGCCCGGAAGGAAGTTCTTTGTTGTCTCCCCAAGCGAACCCGGTGTCGAAATCCTCAGCGGTGCTGTGGGTCTCGTCGTCATCCTCTCCGACCTCTTCCTCGATGACCACATCAGGCTGCTCGATGATGAAAGACGTTAAAGCTTGTTCCGTTGTACAACGGGGCGGTGGTGCTGCGGATCCTTCCGTAGGGACGTCCTGCAGGGCTTCCAGGCTGCCTGCCTCTTCATCTGTTTCCGCAGGTAAAGGTGTTTCAATCCCGGTTACCCGGTAGGCCTCGGCAATGGCAAGGGAAGCCTCCGGTACGGGGATAAAACAGGCGACTGTCTCTGTAGTGGTGAAACATGTCGCGGGTTCCTCAGTGGGAACCTGGTAGAGATCTAATTCTTCCATGGAGCGTGTTATGAGCTCCGGCTCAAGAACGGAATCGGTTGCGATGTTGGTCGCTGGAACGGGTCGAGTTGCGGCCTCCACCGGAATGACACAGTCTATTGGCTCAGGTGACGGAGCAGGACAGGTGGTAGGCGAGGGTGAGGCGGTCGAGAAGCTGGTGACGTCGTCTGGGCTTGGAGAAGCTGCACCCGGTCGGCTCTGCTGCATCGCATGGTGTAGTCGTCTGCCTAGGGTCGCGCTCCAGCTACGGATCGTCCATTCCACTGTCTCTAGTAACCGCACCCGGAGGTCTTGTAGAGCCTCTAGCCAGAAGTCGGGGCTGCCGTCTATGGTAAGGGCAGGATCCGGACCCGGTTGGCTCATGGCTGCTCTGGCCTCCGCCTCGACCTCCCGCATCAGGTCTTGGAGTCTCATGCTGGCCATTCTTCTTTGGAGGGAAACCACACCCGATCAACCGGTAAGACGTTCTGGTTGAGCTGGTCAAGAATTCCATCTGTGTGTCTATGTATGACACTCCCATCTCCTCTGGGCTTTTGTAGTCCAATCGTGGGAAAAGTCTTTGGGGTCCGCCCCCATGGTTGATTCGAGCAATCAGGGCGGACAAAGAGTTTGGCGCCTTTTGTCTTTAGCCCTCCCACAGTGAGGGGAGGGTTGACTCACTCCTGGGCTTCACGTGGCGGCTTCTTGTGGCGGGAACGCCATCTTGGGCGCCATCTTGACCCAATGGTGTAAAGGCGGGAAAGTTCTTTTAGGGACGAACAAAGTCCAATTGTAGACAATAAAGTCCAGTTTAAGCACAATATACCCGTTGGGTAACGGGCCTGCTCGTATCCTGTTCGTGACGCCATTTTCTGACGCACACCAGGGGCCAGGGTTACTCCCGGTTTAGACAGGCGATTCTTCTCCTTCCTTGTCACGGGTGGACCGCGCCTGCCGGTAGTGGGGCCCGGTGTGGTGCAGATCAAAATTGAGGACGTCTTACGGGAACAGATTAAAGGGGGGTTTAATTTGTTTTCTTCGTGACGCCACCTATGAGTAGATTCGGTAAGGGCTACCGACGCTGCGGAACCTCCCGGGGTGATGGACAGCAGCAATATGTTACGCTCCCCACAGGCTGAGCGGTGATCCCCGGGGGCTGGAGCTGCTCAAGATGTTGTGCGGCAGCTGCGGTTACCTTTAGTTAACGACGGACAGTTCATAAGGAGACACGGACACAGATAGTCTCTGCAACGGTTCTTTACTGTAACCAGCAGGCAGTACATGGCTTACAGTGGTTGAGTAGAAGACCGGGTGGACTCAGCAGTGATAGTGCTCCTCAGAGATCCGCAGTGTACCTCCTTTCTACCTCCTTAGCTTCTCTTGCCAGCGTCGCCCAGGAATACCAGATCGGGTACGGGGAGGCTGCTTCAATGCCCTATCCATGATGTACGTTCTGGATTCTTTGGGGAGCCTTGGGTCCCTCAGTGGGTACACCGCTGGTTAGACGACTGGAAACTGGCTGGTGGTGGGGTGCTCCTATAAAGCTGCTCCTCCACGGGGCTGGTTCGCGTGGCAGAGGTGAACTGCTGCCAGCTTCGGTACCAGTGAACCGGCTGTGAATTGTGGGCACGGGGGTCTTTTGGGAACCCGTGTAGAAATGCCCATTCCCGGTGGTTAAGGCCTCAGGTGCTGACACCCGACCGGTGACGGCCCAGGGGCCCGCACGAGGTGCGGAGCCCCCGCTCTCTCCAAGTTCTGTGTTCTAGGTTCTAGATCCTTGGCTCGACTTTTCTCCAACTCTCTAGATTCTTGTGTGTTCTATTTCACTACCCTAACACTCCACCCACCAGGACCTATGATTGGTCCCCTGTTCTAGGTGTTGTATGTTGGGTTGGATCTCAGAGTTAACTATTGCACTGCTTTGTCTAGAGAATATTGCGGCTGCAATACTCCCTTGTGACGCACTCGTTGCGGGGCGCCACAAAACCTTCAAAGAACTAAAACCCACTTGCACCAGAGCCAACACACATGTGTGGCAGCAAAATTTAGTACATGGCAGTATGTGCCTCTTTCATTTTCATCCAATTATAATTTTAACAACATTACACATGTCATTTTTCCGGTACCCATATTTGGTGAAAATGCTATTTTGGAATGCGGCTCTCTGCGTCAAAATCATATAATCCCCAATCATGGAAGGAGGGCAGATTCACAGACAGAAAAAGGTTTCCCACACCAAGGCCGAAAATGTGTCAAAAGTATGCTAGTTCTGGTTTGGCCAAACCACACATGTGAAGGCAACATTGTGGGACAACACTGAAACACGATTACCCACCTCCTGTGGCGCAGATGGTGATTCATCCGGGCCTACATGGGACGCAGCAACGGGGCAGTTGGTGGTCGTTCGACGCGAGCTCCCCTCGCCCAGGATGAAGGTGAAGAGGGGATAGTACCATAGAGTAGGTGATGGTACCTCCTCAGCTCCAGCTCCTGAGCGACGGCGCAGGTAGTCATTGTGAGCCCGCATGAACGACTGCCGCATGTTTTTTGATTTTTAAGGCCACCGCATGCTGGTCCCAACTCTTGCCTACCCTTGACTCCAAGCGATTGGCTAGAGCCACAAGAGTCCTGTAGGCCTCGGACCTCGCTGCCTGGTTTTTATATTGAGGCAGCGAGCTGCGCCACAAACATTCGTGCCGCTGATACTCCGTGAGAAGCTGGGTTTCAAATTCCACAGTACACCTCGGCATCTGGGGAAGACAAAACACAGCCAAACCAGACCGTCACGACACTAGCCATATCGAGCTGTGAAAACCTTGTGAACATTATTTACATGCTCATAAGGTTCTCATATGTACATTATAGGCAGCAATAACTGTTATGACAACTTGGCCTATGTGTGCCATTTGCACAATGTCACACCGGTCCAAAGTAAAATACATATGTGACACAATTACACATGTCAGGTACTCTGTGGCCCCCTAAACATGTGTGAAGCCTGATTTAAGAGCCCACTGTCCATATTAAAACAACACCTGGAGACGGTGTGTGCGTACCAACCTGTAGGCCAACATGTGAGCAAAGACATTGTGTGGTAGCTACTACCTTTGGGGTGAGCAAAATGGTTAACATTAAGCAGATGACAAAGGAGGGCGTGGTTTGTGGCAAGACTGCACATACTACATGTAATGTGCAAACACATCATCATGTAGTTGTGTGGCCATCCATGGGACTACAATTGTAACAGAGGTGACAAGAATCCCAGCAATGAAGGGACCAATAATTGCAGCCATCAAATGCTGATGTGCATGACAGTTGTAAATCTCTACTTTATATGTTTGACTCACAAATTACATCAAAGGCAAAATGTATACGCTCACAATACCAGTAGTGGCTATACCTGGCTATTACCATACACTGGAAAAACTGACCCATCTGTCTAATTAGAGGGCCACAATTAAAGGCCGTATCAAAGACGCCCATACACATATTGCCTAAGCGGCCGCCAATACAAGCATCAGCGTCCCGTGCACTTTCATAGAAACCGCTAAAGAGGCTTACCGTCAGAGCAGCAGAAGATAGGCAGGACACTAGTAGCTCAATGCACATGGACCTCTGGACAAGGTGTAGTGGCCATTGGCCTGCCTTTATAGTCCGCTAAACCAATCACAGCGGACACAATGACGCACAGCGTAATGGGACACCTGGGGCCGCAATTAACCTCCGCTAATTGGTGGAGATCGCTGAATCGTGATAGGTTGCCGGCCCTTTAAAAGGTCCGCATGCCGGCAAACATTACGCTTGCTGGCCAGACCCATTAAGTAAGTATCTGTGGACACACATGGAAATGGCGGGGTGTGGGTGCATATGTTGTTTTTATTTGCGACCGCAGGACACTGTTTTAGCGTAGTGTATAGGGGTTTGTAGTGCTGGGGACGATATAGTTTACTGTGTGGACTTGGAGTAGGCATTTGGTTTGGTGCTTATGAATATTTGAACATATACATTGCTGTGTTTGTTTCCAGACACCATACAGGAGATTGGCTGCAGGACTGTAGACAGAAATGTGTTACTCCTGTCACCTGGATCAATGTCTGCATACTGGTTGTGGCCAATGGAGACTGGGTCGAACGGGGATAGGATGACACATGGCTTGGAGGTGTGGGACTGAAGACATAACATAGATGGTTTGGACAAATGCCACCAGCAAAAACATATGTAACCATGGTTACCCAACCTCACTCATGTGCTCAGTTGTTGGCTTCTTGTAAGCTTACTTGACCAGCCTAGCGGGGTACGTATTGTTTGTTTTACCTCCCAGAATAGGAAATGGCCACATTTTCATTATGGTCTGTGTAATGGCATCTGCAAATTTGTTATCATACATTATTGGTGACACAAGTCCCTTTCTAACTCACCTAGGTGCAGATGTTTTACTTTGACAAACTCCCATAGAAGTTGATGTAGAGGAGGCCACTATCATTGGGCGTCTTCCATTTTGATTGGGGTGACTACTGGGTGTTTGCCTTCCCTGGCTTCAGGGATGTGTTTCGGGGCCTGACGCCAGTTCCCCTCCAGTTGGCTATAGTGTGTCATCAACAATAGGTGTGGCTTGCTGAATCTGCTGACATGGCCACATATTGTTCTATGTACTCATGTTGTGTATTCTCATCTACAGGTGCTGATATTGAGGATGCAGAATATCCATGACCGCAATGTTATCGTGGCTGCCGCAATGTTGGAAGAGCAAATGTGGCTTCAGGATCGGTATGAAAGGTTGATGCGTCACAGACAGCGGCGGTTGTGGACCCGTGATTGGCTTCTCAGGCGGGAAACCCGGGGCCACATGCAGCTGTTGCGGGAGCTGGAGCTTAACTGTCCTGATGATTACCGCAACTATCTCCGTATGCCTGAGGACTGTTTCACCTTCCTATTGGAGCGTGTTGGGCCAATGATAGCGCGTCAGGACACTATAATGCGCCCATCAGTATCAGCTGCTGAGCGGTTGGCGATCACTTTGCGGTTCCTGGCTACAGGGCAGTCCATGACATCCCTCACATACGTGTCACGTGTCTCCCTGCCCCTGCTGAGCCACCTGATCCCTGAAACGTGTTGGGCCATCTGGAGAGCTCTGCAGCCAGCCTACATGAAAATGCCAGAAACAGCCGCAGAATGGCTGGAAGTGGCCCGAGGGTTTGAAACCCGGTGGAACTTCCCCAACTGTGGCGGGGCATTGGATGGTAAGCACGTGAGGATTACCAAACCTGGCCACTCTGGCTCTTTGTATTACAATTACAAAGGGTATTGTAGTATAATCCTCATGGCTGTAGTGGATGCCAACTACGAGTTCCTCTACGTGGATGTTGGAATGAACGGTCGCAACTCAGATGGGGGGGTGTTTGCCCGAAGCTCCTTGGCAACACTACTAGGGAGTGGTGGGCTAAACTTACCCTCAAATGACCAGACGACCGAACATCTCAACTTTGCGTTTGTGGCGGATGAAGCATTCCCACTTCAGGAGCACCTACTGCGGCCATATCCACACAGAGGGCCATTACTTCTGAGAGACGCATTTTCAACTACCGGCTATCCCGGGCCCGCCGTGTAGTTGAAAATGCGTTTGGGATAATGGCGAATAGATTCCGGATTTTTCATATGGCTATGCATATGAAACCGGAGTCTATTGACGCGGTAGTGCTGGCCTGCTGTGTGCTGCATAACTTCCTGCGTCGTAGGGATAGGCCATCATACACGCCAGGAGGTTATGTAGATAATGCAGACGCTACAACAGGGGAGCTCCGTCCAGGGTCTTGGCGTGATGAGGCCCATGTGATTGTGCCACTCCAGCCGCAGAGCCATGGCCGCACTCGGCAGGAGGCCAGGGACAGTAGAGAAGCTTACTGCTCCTACTTCAATGGGTCTGGTGCAGTGAGCTGGCAGAACCAGGCCATGTAGTTTGGCTGGTTCTGGGAGGTTTATTTAACTTTGCAATGGAGGTGACAGCAGGGTGGCTGCACCCCTTTTCTTTTGTGTTCAGCAATTATTTTTTTTTTTTTTTTTTTCCTAATGTGCATGATGTTTAGTTAGTTAGTTAGTTTATGTTGTTTGATTTTTGGTTTTATACTCCACAGGTTCCAATGTGGGTTCAATTTGCTCTCTCTGCAATGTGTTGGCAGATTGTGACATGCACTTTATTTGTTGGTTTTATTTGGATGTATTTTTGGTTACAATTTGTAATCCAAGGTCACGATGAATGATTTTGATTTATTAAATACTTTTTTGGATCCAAACAAATGTGTGAGCCTGTTTACTTGGTGGAGGAGGGAAATGTGATGGAGTTTATGGTGGGGGGCCTGGGATGTCATAGCCACCTATTGGCTGGGATTGTGCAGACAATATGTGTGGGTAGCCATGTTTTTTTCCCAGTCTTTTGCCTAACAGTGTGGCCATTGTACGTACATGAGCCTTTATTTTGTTCTACAAAATATAAAGGGAGGGGACAAGAGGCGCAATAGTGCCCTATCACTAGTGACACTAGTATGTAGACGGTGGTGCTGTGTGGCCGCTCACCTGATCCAGTTGTGGTCCCCACAACTGGTTTGACTGCGTTTAGGAATCAACGTTCCAAGCTGCTGCAGGACCTCCACCTACCACTGGATCGTGGTATGTTCCAAGAAAGATGATGGGAGTGATGGTGTGTCACGGTCCGCGCTGCTTCTGGATTAAAAACTCACCAAAGAGCCCAGCAAACTTTCATCCTCTTTATTCCTTATTCCAACGCGTTTCAACGCCACAACCCGGCGTCTTCCTCAGGGATATCCCTGAGGAAGACGCCGGGTTGTGGCGTTGAAACGCGTTGGAATAAGGAATAAAGAGGATGAAAGTTTGCTGGGCTCTTTGGTGAGTTTTTAATCCAGAAGCAGCGCGGACCGTGACACACCATCACTCCCATCATCTTTATTTTGTTCTAGGCAGAGGCTCACCTGCAGACAGCACATTGATGCAGGACATATTCTTCTCAGGTGTTTTCTAATACACTGTCACACACATCTTTCACAGGTTTGCTACGGAGCAGTTCCACTACATTCACATCTGTTGCCAGAGATAGATACATACAGTGTACACAGAGAACGCACATACTGTGTGTTGTAAGCCGCTCATGTGTGTCGCAGAAACGCACCTCGCCGCTATCTACACACGCCGCTGTCACAAGCGCTGATCGTGCGTGACAGGGCAAACACTTGTACTACGTACACATAGCCCCGGCACCGCTACTTTTATGCACACTGGGTAGATGACTTGCCACCGCTCCTGGGTGACGCTTTACCATCGGTTTAGATGCATTCGCCACACTCCGCCATGTCACAACCGCTTATTCCGTGCTTCACTCCCCTCACTGGTACGTCACGTCTCGGCCATCCGCCCTTTCCGTCGTGCCCAATCACAACTCCGTAGTGTTGGCCAATGGTTGTGGTTTGGGCGCGGCGTACAGGACTGTGGCACGCCTATTGTGTTTTACATCCTGCCTTTGTTGCTCCCACTCACCCTGTGGTGGCGGCGTGTGAAGCGGGTACGCTAAACTACAGCTGGCTACTTGAGACACCCGGCGATGTAGCTAGCTATAGATGTCGCGTGGCGTAGCGCACCTTGTCGCGGCGTGTAAAGGAGATGCGTTCACCGTTTGTAGCCGTTTGAGCGTGCTCGTGCACGTGAAGTAGCGCGATGTATCCAGCCTGCCGTCGCGGCGTGTAAAGGTACCATCAGTGATCTTTCTATCCCCACTGATCTATTAGTGATCATTCTATCCCCACTGATCTATTAGTGATCGCTCTATCCCCACTGATCTATTAGTGATCGTTCTATCCCCACTGATCTATTAGTGATCGTTCTATCCCCACTGATCTATTAGTGATCGTTCTATCCCCACTGATGTATTAGTGATCGTTCTATCCCCACTGATCTATTACTGGTCGTTCTATCCCCACTGATCTATTAGTGATCATTCTATCCCCACTGATCTATTAGTGATCGTTCTATCCCCACTGATCTATTAGTGATCGTTCTATCCCCACTGATGTATTAGTGATCGTTCTATCCCCACTGATCTATTACTGGTCGTTCTATCCCCACTGATCTATTAGTGATCATTCTATCCCCACTGATCTATTAGTGGTCATTCTATCCCCACTGATCTATTAGTGATCGTTCTATCCCCACTGATCTATTAGTGATCATTCTATCCCCACTGATCTATTAGTGGTCACTCTATCCCCACTGATCTATTAGTGATCGTTCCATCCCCACTGATCTATTAGTGATCGTTCCATCCCCACTGATCTATTAGTGATCGTTCTATCCCCACTGATCTATTAGTGATCGTTCTATCCCCACTGATATATTACTGATCTTTCTATCCCCACTGATGTATTAGTGATCGTTCTATCCCCACTGATCTATTAGTGATCGTTCTATCCCCACTGATATATTACTGATCTTTCTATCCCCACTGATGTATTAGTGATCGTTCTATCCCCACTGATCTATTAGTGATCGTTCTATCCCCACTGATCTATTAGTGATCGTTCTATCCCCACTGATCTATTAGTGATCTTTCTATCCCCACTGATCTATTAGTGATCGTTCTATCCCCACTGATCTATTAGTGCTCGTTCTATCCACACTGATCTATTACTGGTCGTTCTATCCCCACTGATCTATTAGTGGTCACTCTATCCCCACTGATCTATTAGTGATCGTTCCATCCCCACTGATCTATTAGTGCTCGTTCTATCCACACTGATCTATTAGTGATCGTTCTATCCCCACTGATCTATTAGTGCTCGTTCTATCCACACTGATCTATTACTGGTCGTTCTATCCCCACTGATCTATTAGTGGTCACTCTATCCCCACTGATCTATTAGTGATCGTTCCATCCCCACTGATCTATTAGTGATCGTTCCATCCCCACTGATCTATTAGTGATCGTTCTATCCACACTGATCTATTAGTGCTCGTTCTATCCACACTGATCTATTACTGGTCGTTCTATCCCCACTGATCTATTAGTGGTCACTCTATCCCCACTGATCTATTAGTGATCGTTCCATCCCCACTGATCTATTAGTGATCGTTCCATCCCCACTGATCTATTAGTGATCGTTCCATCCCCACTGATCTATTAGTGCTCGTTCTATCCACACTGATCTATTAGTGATCATTCTATCCCCACTGATCTATTAGTGGTCACTCTATCCCCACTGATCTATTAGTGATCTGACTCACCGCGGCCGGCTGACTCCGGTTGATACAGGCGATTCTTCTCCTTCCTTGTCACGGGTGGACCGCGCCTGCCGGTAGTGGGGCCCGGTGTAGTGCAGATCAAAATTGAAGACGTCATAGTGGGAACAGATTAAAGGGGATTTAATTTGTTTTCTTCGTGACGCCACCTATGAGTAGTTCGGTAAGGGTTACCGACGCTGCGGAACCTCCGGGGTGATGGACAGCAGCAAGATGTTACGCTCCCCACAGGCTGAGCGGTGAGCCCCGGAGGCTGGAGCTGCTCAAGATGTTGTGCGGCAGCTGCGGTTACCTTTAGTTAATGACGGACAGTTCATAAGGAAACACGGACACAGATAGTCTCTGCAACGGGTCTTTACTGTAACCAGCAGGCAGTACATGGCTTACAGTGGTTGAGTAGAAGACCGGGTGGACTCAGCAGTGATAGTGCTCCTCAGAGATCCGCAGTGTACCTCCTTTCTACCTCCTTAGTTTGTTTTGCCAGCGTCGCCCAGGAATACCAGGTCGGGTACGGGAGGCTGCTTCAATGCCCTATCCATGATGTACGTTCTGGATTCTTTGGGGAGCCTTGGATCCCTCAGTGGGTACACCGCTGGTTAGACGACTGGAAACTGGCTGGTGGTGGGGTGCTCCTATAAAGCTGATCCTCCACGGGGCTGGTTCGCGTAGCAGAGGTGAACTGCTGCCAGCTTCGGTACCAGTGAACCGGCTGTGAGTGTGGGCACGGGAGTCTTTTGGGAACCCGTGTAGAAATGCCCAATCCCGGTAGTTAAGGCCTCAGGTGCGGACACCCGACCGGTGACGGCCCAGGGGCCCGCACGAGGTGCGGAGCCCCCGCTCCTCTCCAAGTTCTGTGTTCTAGGGTCTAGATCCTTGACTTGACTCTTCTAGACTATTGTGTGTTCTACTTCACTACCCTAACACTCCACCCACCAGGACCTAGGATTGGTCCTCTGTTCTAGGTGTTGTATGTTGGGTTGGATCTCAGAGTTAACTATTGCACTGCTTTGTCAGAGAATATTGCGGCTGCAATACTCCCTTGTGACGCACTCGTTGCGGGGCGCCACACTCCCCCTTGGTTAAATCAGCTTGTCCCCAAGCGTCAAACTACTCACATTACAGAGTTTTTTTTTACATTTTTTATACACATATATGACACACTTTTATTAAAATAGAAAAACAGGGGAAAGGTATGCTTTGGTGATATAAGCAAAGAAACAGGTAATCACTTTGTGCGGACCCGGCGGGCGGTCGGCTGTACTTTAACTAGAGTCCAGGCTGTAGCCGCGAGATCACACAGTCAATGATTAACGGGAACAGAGTCATTGATGAAGTTCAAGTTTTAAAGTCACTGGCTCTGAGGGTGATGGCGCACCCGGATAGCGAACCACCCATCTGCACAAGCATAGCGCTCGTAGGTGATAATATCGCCCCGGTATAGGTCGCGATCGGGATGTCCTCTTGGCAAGTTTGACTCAACGTCCCGGCGCCCCACAAACACCTCCTCATTCAAACCCACCTCCCAAGCGAACCCCCACCCGGTATTTAAATTAAAGGTGGAAATTCTACCTTCACGGCGGAGTTCATCAGGCAGCGGCGGCTGGCGGCGAGCCTCGGCACGGGCCTGCATGTTGGCGCGTTCTCGGGCTTGCCACTCCTCTCGTCGTCTCTGGCGTACATCTCCGTCGTTACGGCTCGGGGTGTAAAGATGAGTAACGGAGCTGGTGGTTTGGCGGGAAGCTTGAACTTGGCGGGCTGTCTGTATCGGAACCCGGTGGAACGGCACAGGGGAAGGTGTCGGCAGTGCACCCGACCAGTGTACCCGAGCTGTGTGCCCGGAAGGAAGTTCCTTGTTGTCTCCCCAAGCGAACCCGGTGTCGAAATCCTCAGCGGTGCTGTGGGTCTCGTCGTCATCCTCTCCGACCTCTTCCTCGATGACCACATCAGGCTGCTCGATGGTGAGAGATGTTGAAGCTTGTTCCGTTGTACAACAGGGCGGTGGTGCTGCGGATCCTTCCGTAGGGACGTCCTGTAGGGCTTCCAGGCTGCCTGCCTCTTCATCTGTTTCCGCAGGTAAAGGTGTTTCAATCCCGGTTACCCGGTAGGCCTCGGCAATGGCAAGGGAAGCCTCCGGTACGGGGATAAAACAGGCGACTGTCTCTGTAGTGGTGAAACATGTCGCGGGTTCCTCGGTGGGAACCTGGTAAAGATCGAGTTCTTCAATGGAGCGTGTTATGAGCTCCGGCTCAAGAACGGGATCGGTTGCGATGTTGGTCGCTGCAACGGGTCGAGTTGCAGCCTCCACCGGAATGACACAGTCTATTGGCTCAGGTGACGGAGCAGGACAGGTGGTAGGCGACGGTGAGGCGGTCGAGAAGCTGGTGACGTCGTCTGGGCTTGGAGAAGCTGTACCCGGTCGGCTCTGCTGCATCGCATGGTGTAGTCGTCTGCCTAGGGTCGCGCTCCAGCTACGGATCGTCCATTCCACTGTCTCTAGTAACCGCACCCGGAGGTCTTGTAGAGCTTCTAGCCAGAAGTCGGGGCTGCCGTCTATAGTAAGGGCAGGATCCGGACCTGGTTGGCTGATGGCTGCTCTCGCCTCTGCCTCGACCTCCCGCATCAGGTCTTGGAGTCTCATGCTGGCCATTCTTCTTGGAGGGAAACCACACCCGTAGAACCGGTAAGCGTTCTGGTAGAGCTGGTGAAGAAGTCTTCTCTTTCTGTCGGTGTGTCTATGACACTCCCATTTCCTCTGGGCTTTTGTAGTCCAATCGTGGGAAAAGTCTTTGGGGTCCGCCCCCATGGTTGATTCGAGCAATCAGGGCGGACAAAGAGTTTGGCGCCTTTTGTCTTTAGCCCTCCCACGATGAGGGGGGGGTTGACTCACTCCTGGGCTTCACGTGGCGGCTTCTTGTGGCGGGAACGCCATCTTGGGCGCCATCTTGACCCAATGGTGTAAAGGCGGGAAAGTTCTTTTTAGGACGAACAAAGTCCAATTGTAGACAATAAAGTCCATTTTAAGCACAATATACCCGTTGGGTAACGGGCCTGCTCGTATCCTGTTCGTGACGCCATTTTCTGACTCACCGCGGCCGGCTGACTCCGGTTGATACAGGCGATTCTTCTCCTTCCTTGTCACGGGTGGACCGCGCCTGCCGGTAGTGGGGCCCGGTGTAGTGCAGATCAAAATTGAAGACGTCATAGTGGGAACAGATTAAAGGGGATTTAATTTGTTTTCTTCGTGACGCCACCTATGAGTAGTTCGGTAAGGGTTACCGACGCTGCGGAACCTCCGGGGTGATGGACAGCAGCAAGATGTTACGCTCCCCACAGGCTGAGCGGTGAGCCCCGGAGGCTGGAGCTGCTCAAGATGTTGTGCGGCAGCTGCGGTTACCTTTAGTTAATGACGGACAGTTCATAAGGAAACACGGACACAGATAGTCTCTGCAACGGGTCTTTACTGTAACCAGCAGGCAGTACATGGCTTACAGTGGTTGAGTAGAAGACCGGGTGGACTCAGCAGTGATAGTGCTCCTCAGAGATCCGCAGTGTACCTCCTTTCTACCTCCTTAGTTTGTTTTGCCAGCGTCGCCCAGGAATACCAGGTCGGGTACGGGGAGGCTGCTTCAATGCCCTATCCATGATGTACGTTCTGGATGCTTTGGGGAGCCTTGGATCCCTCAGTGGGTACACCGCTGGTTAGACGACTGGAAACTGGCTGGTGGTGGGGTGCTCCTATAAAGCTGATCCTCCACGGGGCTGGTTCGCGTGACAGAGGTGAACTGCTGCCAGCTTCGGTACCAGTGAACCGGCTGTGAGTGTGGGCACGGGGGTCTTTTGGGAACCCGTGTAGAAATGCCCAATCCCGGTAGTTAAGGCCTCAGGTGCGGACACCCGACCGGTGACGGCCCAGGGGCCCGCACGAGGTGCGGAGCCCCCGCTCCTCTCCAAGTTCTGTGTTCTAGGGTCTAGATCCTTGACTTGACTCTTCTAGACTATTGTATGTTCTACTTCACTACCCTAACACTCCACCCACCAGGACCTAGGATTGGTCCTCTGTTCTAGGTGTTGTATGTTGGGTTGGATCTCAGAGTTAACTATTGCACTGCTTTGTCAGAGAATATTGCGGCTGCAATACTCCCTTGTGACGCACTCGTTGCGGGGCGCCACAGATCGTTCCATCCCCACTGATCTATTAGTGATCGTTCTATCCCCACTGATCTATTACTGATCTTTCTATCCCCACTGATGTATTAGTGATCGTTCTATCCCCACTGATCTATTAGTGATCGTTCTATCCCCACTGATATATTACTGATCTTTCTATCCCCACTGATCTATTAGTGATCGTTCTATCCCCACTGATCTATTAGTGATCGTTCTATCCCCACTGATCTATTAGTGATCTTTCTATCCCCACTGATCTATTAGTGATCGTTCTATCCTCACTGATCTATTAGTGCTCGTTCTATCCACACTGATCTATTACTGGTCGTTCTATCCCCACTGATCTATTAGTGATCTTTCTATCCTCACTGATCTATTAGTGATCTTTCTATCCTCACTGATCTATTAGTGATCGCTCTATCCCCACTGATCTATTAGTGATCGTTCTATCCCCACTGATCTATTAGTGATCGTTCTATCCCCACTGATCTATTACTGGTCGTTCTATCCCCACTGATCTATTAGTGATCGTTCTATCCCCACTGATATATTACTGATCTTTCTATCCCCACTGATGTATTAGTGATCGTTCTATCCCCACTGATCTATTAGTGATCGTTCTATCCCCACTGATATATTACTGATCTTTCTATCCCCACTGATGTATTAGTGATCGTTCTATCCCCACTGATCTATTAGTGATCGTTCTATTCTCACTGATCTATTAGTGCTCGTTCTATCCACACTGATCTATTACTGGTCGTTCTATCCCCACTGATCTATTAGTGATCTTTCTATCCTCACTGATCTATTAGTGATCTTTCTATCCTCACTGATCTATTATGGTACCTTTACACGCCGCGACGGCAGGCTGGATACATCGCGCTACTTCACGTGCACGAGCACGCTCAAACGGCTACAAACGGTGAACGCATCTCCTTTACACGCCGCGACAAGGTGCGCTACGCCACGCTACATCTATAGCTAGCTACATCGCCGGGTGTCTCAAGTAGCCAGCTGTTGCTCAATTACACACCGCTACAACCAGCTACTATGGGCGTACCTGGTGCAGCAGGGACAGCACATAGGCGTGCCACAATTGTGGATTACGAGACGTCCGTACGCTGATAGGACGAAGCAATAACATCCTGATTGGGCAGGCATCGCAGGAGGCTGAGTAATACATGACGCTCGAGCAATTGTGTAGTGTGACTCGTCAGCTCCTTAAATATGCCTCCCTATGCAGCGACTACCAATCGTCATGCAGCAGCCTCCACCAATGATCGCACATGGGGCGCGGTAACATGGAGCCGAGGTCACGCCTTAGCTACATTGCAGCTACAGCCCCGGGTGTCCAGAGTTCCCTTCCGTTGCTTCTTTAGACGCCGATACAGCTCGCTACCATCGGCGATATAGCCATCTGTTTTCGAGCAGAGCCCATAAACAGATGTATCTGTTGCCGGCTGTAGCGTCGCGTCTTCAGACGCCGCTACGACGGGCTACATTGACGCTACAAGCTACATTTGTAGCCTGTAGCGCGATGTATCCAGCCTGCCGTCGCGGCGTGTAAAGGTACCATTAGTGATCGCTCTATCCCCACTGATCTATTAGTGATCGTTCTATCCCCACTGATCTATTAGTGATCGTTCTATCCCCACTGATCTATTACTGGTCGTTCTATCCCCACTGATCTATTAGTGATCGTTCTATCCCCACTGATCTATTAGTGATTGTTCTATCCCCACTGATCTATTAGTGATCGTTCTATCCCCACTGATCTATTACTGGTCGTTCTATCCCCACTGATCTATTAGTGATCTTTCTATCCCCACTGATCTATTAGTGATCGTTCTATCCCCACTGATCTATTAGTGATCGTTCCATCCCCACTGATCTATTAGTGATCGTTCCATCCCCACTGATCTATTAGTGATCGTTCTATCCCCACTGATCTATTACTGATCTTTCTATCCCCACTGATCTATTAGTGATCGTTCTATCCCCACTGATCTATTAGTGATCGTTCTATCCCCACTGATTTATTAGTGATCGTTCTATCCCCACTGATCTATTAGTGATCGTTCCATCCCCACTGATCTATTAGTGATCGTTCTATCCCCACTGATTTATTAGTGATCGTTCTATCCCCACTGATCTATTAGTGATTGCTCTATCCCCACTGATCTATTAGTGATCGTTCCATCCCCACTGATCTATTAGTGATCGTTCCATCCCCACTGATCTATTAGTGATTGCTCTATCCCCACTGATCTATTAGTGATTGCTCTATCCCCACTGATCTATTAGTGATCATTCTATCCCCACTGATTTATTAGTGATCGTTCTATCCCCACTGATCTATTAGTGATCGTTCTATCCCCACTGATCTATTAGTGATCGTTCTATCCCCACTGATCTATTAGTGATCGTTCTATCCCCACTGATCTATTAGTGATCGTTCTATCCCCACTGATCTATTAGTGATTGCTCTATCCCCACTGATCTATTAGTGATCGTTCCATCCCCACTGATCTATTAGTGATCGTTCCATCCCCACTGATCTATTAGTGATTGCTCTATCCCCACTGATCTATTAGTGATCGCTCTATCCCCACTGATCTATTAGTGATCATTCTATCCCCACTGATTTATTAGTGATCGTTCTATCCCCACTGATCTATTAGTGATCGTTCTATCCCCACTGATCTATTAGTGATCGTTCTATCCCCACTGATCTATTAGTGATCGTTCTCACCCCATCGTTCTGTGTGAGGAGCTGATACACAAGCGCTGGGTGACATTACTATAGTTGATGGCGCTCATTAAAGGTCTGAAATCGGCTCCTGTAAATACAACGTAAATGTTTGTGTGTGATGGTGCACAAAGATAAGATAAGATAAGATAAGATAAACTTTATTGCTCCCGGAGGAAATTACAGTATTACAGCAGCAGAACAAAGATCAAGAACATTACACACGTTACAAAATAAGTCTATATGGACAGCAGATGCGGGTAGACTGTCCATATAGACTTATTTTGTAATAACTATGTGATATATGTAATAACTCACTATGTTCGCCATTAGGGCCCCACTTTTACCTTTTGCCCAGGGCCCCACTTTGTCTAAACCGGCCCTGCTTTCATGTTATGTTTCTCTCGGCTCCATGTTGTACCTATAGGAATATTGTATGTCCTTCTGGCCATGTTTCCTGACATTGTCCGGGTGACTGTGTCACTAGTCCTTGTGCTTTGGTTACTCAGGTCTCCATTAATAAATCATTAACTGCGTCCTTATGATATCTGTCCCCAGTAATGACGAACACTTCAATAATAACAATGAAAGAGAAAGGCTGACCAGTATAAATTAAGCGATCACCATTATAATATAACAAGTATAAATCTTTATTACAAGAAAACCACAGACAAACAATGAGAGTGCAGTTAAAAACAATTAAAAGAGCCCCATACAGAGCTATCTATATTCCAAACTCACCACCCACTTCAGCAGAAATTAAAATTGACACCTATATTGTACTTAGTGAGGCCCCAATAGTAAACACAGAATCAAATATCTCAAATACTCCCAAAAGGGTATTAGTATATAACCACAATTGGTGTTCCTCATTCAAACTTCCACCAGAATTCCTGGCAGGGAACAGAGGAACAAAGGGGCAGAGTCATATACATTATACAAAGTCAAACACAATAGACAATAGCAAGCATTTAGGTCAAATCATAACCTGCAATGGATCAGCTGAGTGGGCAGAGGAGAGAGGTCACCCAATGCATTTCGTCATCAGAGATGACTTCATCAGGGGAGCGCTCTCACTTTGTGTCTGCCTGGTTTATATAGTGCAAAAGTAACAAGATAATAGTTTTCACCTGCAGTAAGGGGACAGCTGCGTCCTTGCCAGCGCCGCCATTCAAAGGAAGTACGGAATCTCTGTATGCGGAGGAAAGATTCCACTAGTATTACCGCGCATGCGCGTACTGGGAGCGGCTTCAGAAGCCTTTAGTAATATGGCCGCCGCATCTGCGCAGTTACGAGCAGGCATCTGCGCTCGTGTCAAACGGCTTCTGGGTACCGTATCATTTCTCTACACTGAATGCGTGTATGTCTGAGAGCGGCTTCAGAAGCCTTTAGTGATATGGCCGCCGCAACTGCGCAGTTACGAGCCGGCATCTGTGCTCGTGTCAAACGGCTTCAGAGTGTCATTTCTATGCATGTATGTGACCACTGATATTGCCGTAATGGGCTGAGGGCCTAGAGATGGAATACAAGATTAGGAGATAGTGAGCAATAGACACAAGTGTAAAACTAAAAAGAAATTCCAGCGAGAGAGGAGAAAAAACGATCAGAAGGTTAAAAAAGTAATCTAATGATATAAGAAAAAAGGGAATATCACATACCAGGGGATAAAAATAAGGATGTTTGTAATTGTGGTCGTTGCATGGTAAAGCTAACTCTCAATATACATTATTTATATGTATGCCATCAGTATTTATTTTCTAAGGACCGCCCAAAGGCAAAAAAGAGGGATTGCCCCTCAAGAGATATACCAATCTTCAACTTATAAACACATAGAACCTATATAGTGCATTATGGTATGATTAATTCTCAATATAAACATACACAGAAAATGAGCTACAGTGTAAAAATTGGAAGCTCAGTTGTTTGAACACTTCAATAATACTTGTAATATCGACACACTGAGATATAGTGAAATCTCAGAGAAGAAGAGAAGTATTGTGTCAATCAGATACAACATAAAACAATTATAATATAAGAGGCCAGAGTGTAAGGAGGCCTGAGTGTAAGGGGTCTGAGTGTAAGGGCCTGAGTGTAAGGAGGCCAGAGTGTAAGGGCCTGAGTGTAAGGGCCTGAGTGTAAGGGGTCCAGAGTGTAAGGAGGCCAGAGTGTAAGGGCCAGAGTGTAAGGGGGCCAGAGTGTAAGGGGGCCTGAGTGTAAGGGCCTGAGTGTAAGGGCCTGAGTGTAAGGGGTCCAGAGTGTAAGGAGGCCAGAGTGTAAGGGGCCAGAGTGTAAGGGGGCCAGAGTGTAAGGGGGCCTGAGTGTAAGGGCCTGAGTGTAAGGGCCTGAGTGTAAGGGGCCAGAGTGTAAGGGGCCAGAGTGTAAGGGGGCCTGAGTGTAAGGAGGCCAGAGTGTAAGGAGGCCTGAGTGTAAGGGGTCCAGAGTGTAAGGAGGCCAGAGTGTAAGGGGCCAGAGTGTAAGGGGCCAGAGTGTAAGGGGCCAGAGTGTAAGGGGCCCTGAGTGTAAGGGGTCCAGAGTGTAAGGGGGCCTGAGTGTAAGGAGGCCAGAGTGTAAGGTGTCCAGAGTGTAAGGGGCCAGAGTGTAAGGGGCCCTGAGTGTAAGGGGCCAGAGTGTAAGGGGCCAGAGTGTAAGGGGCCCTGAGTGTAAGGGGCCAGAGTGTAAGGGGCCCTGAGTGTAAGGGGTCCAGAGTGTAAGGGGGCCTGAGTGTAAGGAGGCCAGAGTGTAAGGGGCCAGAGTGTAAGGGGCCAGAGTGTAAGGGGCCCTGAGTGTAAGGGGCCAGAGTGTAAGGGGCCAGAGTGTAAGGGGCCCTGAGTGTAAGGGGCCAGAGTGTAAGGGGCCAGAGTGTAAGGGGCCAGAGTGTAAGGGGCCCTGAGTGTAAGGGGCCCTGAGTGTAAGGGGCCAGAGTGTAAGGGGTCCAGAGTGTAAGGGGGCCTGAGTGTAAGGAGGCCAGAGTGTAAGGAGGCCAGAGTGTAAGGGGCCAGAGTGTAAGGGGCCAGAGTGTAAGGGGCCAGAGTGTAAGGGGCCCTGAGTGTAAGGGGCCAGAGTGTAAGGGGCCCTGAGTGTAAGGGGTCCAGAGTGTAAGGGGGCCTGAGTGTAAGGAGGCCAGAGTGTAAGGGGCCAGAGTGTAAGGGGCCAGAGTGTAAGGGGCCCTGAGTGTAAGGGGCCAGAGTGTAAGGGGCCAGAGTGTAAGGGGCCCTGAGTGTAAGGGGCCAGAGTGTAAGGGGCCAGAGTGTAAGGGGCCAGAGTGTAAGGGGCCCTGAGTGTAAGGGGCCCTGAGTGTAAGGGGCCAGAGTGTAAGGGGTCCAGAGTGTAAGGGGGCCTGAGTGTAAGGAGGCCAGAGTGTAAGGAGGCCAGAGTGTAAGGGGCCAGAGTGTAAGGGGCCAGAGTGTAAGGGGCCCTGAGTGTAAGGGGCCAGAGTGTAAGGGGCCAGAGTGTAAGGGGCCCTGAGTGTAAGGGGCCAGAGTGTAAGGGGCCCTGAGTGTAAGGGGCCAGAGTGTAAGGGGCCAGAGTGTAAGGGGCCAGAGTGTAAGGGGGCCTGAGTGTAAGGGGGCCAGAGTGTAAGGGGCCCTGAGTGTAAGGGGCCAGAGTGTAAGGGGCCAGAGTGTAAGGGGCCAGAGTGTAAGGGGCCTGAGTGTAAGGGGGCCAGAGTGTAAGGGGGCCAGAGTGTAAGGGGCCTGAGTGTAAGGGGCCAGAGTGTAAGGGGCCAGACTGTAAGGAGGCCAGAGTGTAAGGAGGCCAGAGTGTAAGGAGGCCAGAGTGTAAGGGGTCCAGAGTGTAAGGGGGCCAGAGTGTAAGGGGCCCTGAGTGTAAGGAGGCCTGAGTGTAAGGGGCCAGAGTGTAAGGGGCCAGAGTGTAAGGGGCCCTGAGTGTAAGGGGCCCTGAGTGTAAGGAGGCCAGAGTGTAAGGGGGCCAGAGTGTAAGGGGGCCAGAGTGTAAGGGGCCCTGAGTGTAAGGAGGCCAGAGTGTAAGGGGGCCAGAGTGTAAGGGGGCCTGAGTGTAAGGGGGCCTGAGTGTAAGGGGCCAGAGTGTAAGGGGCCAGACTGTAAGGAGGCCAGAGTGTAAGGGGCCCTGAGTGTAAGGAGGCCTGAGTGTAAGGGGCCCTGAGTGTAAGGAGGCCAGAGTGTAAGGGGCCAGAGTGTAAGGGGCCCTGAGTGTAAGGGCCAGAGTGTAAGGGGCCAGAGTGTAAGGGGCCAGAGTGTAAGGGGCCCTGAGTGTAAGGGGCCAGAGTGTAAGGGGCCAGAGTGTAAGGGGCCAGAGTGTAAGGGGGCCTGAGTGTAAGGGGGCCAGAGTGTAAGGGGCCCTGAGTGTAAGGGGCCAGAGTGTAAGGGGCCAGAGTGTAAGGGGCCAGAGTGTAAGGGGGCCTGAGTGTAAGGGGGCCAGAGTGTAAGGGGGCCAGAGTGTAAGGGGCCTGAGTGTAAGGGGCCAGAGTGTAAGGGGCCAGACTGTAAGGAGGCCAGAGTGTAAGGAGGCCAGAGTGTAAGGGGTCCAGAGTGTAAGGGGGCCAGAGTGTAAGGGGCCCTGAGTGTAAGGAGGCCTGAGTGTAAGGGGGCCAGAGTGTAAGGGGGCCAGAGTGTAAGGGGCCCTGAGTGTAAGGAGGCCTGAGTGTAAGGGGGCCAGAGTGTAAGGGGGCCAGAGTGTAAGGGGCCCTGAGTGTAAGGAGGCCAGAGTGTAAGGGGGCCAGAGTGTAAGGTGGCCTGAGTGTAAGGGGGCCTGAGTGTAAGGGGGCCTGAGTGTAAGGGGCCAGAGTGTAAGGGGCCAGACTGTAAGGAGGCCAGAGTGTAAGGGGCCTGAGTGTAAGGGGGCCTGAGTGTAAGGGTCCAGAGTGTAAGGGGGCCAGAGTGTAAGGAGGCCTGAGTGTAAGGGGGTCCAGAGTGTAAGGGGGTCCAGAGTGTAAGGGGGTCCAGAGTGTAAGGGGGTCCAGAGTGTAAGGGGTCCAGAGTGTAAGGTGTCCAGAGTGTAAGGGGGTCCAGAGTGTAAGGGGTCCAGAGTGTAAGGGGGTCCAGAGTGTAAGGTGTCCAGAGTGTAAGGGGGTCCAGAGTGTAAGGTGTCCAGAGTGTAAGGGGTCCAGAGTGTAAGGGGGTCCAGAGTGTAAGGTGTCCAGAGTGTAAGGGGGTCCAGAGTGTAAGGGGTCCAGAGTGTAAGGGGGTCCAGAGTGTAAGGTGTCCAGAGTGTAAGTGGGTCCAGAGTGTAAGGGGGTCCAGAGTGTAAGGTGTCCAGAGTGTAAGGTGTCCAGAGTGTAAGGTGTCCAGAGTGTAAGGGGGTCCAGAGTGTAAGGGGGTCCAGAGTGTAAGGGGGTCCAGAGTGTAAGGGGTCCAGAGTGTAAGGGGGTCCAGAGTGTAAGGGGGTCCAGAGTGTAAGGGGTCCAGAGTGTAAGGGGGCCTGAGTGTAAGGGGGCCTGAGTGTAAGGGGCCTGAGTGTAAGGAGTCCAGAGTGTAAGGGGGCCTGAGTGTAAGGGGTCCAGAGTGTAAGGTGTCCAGAGTGTAAGGGGGCCTGAGTGTAAGGGGCCCTGTGTGTAAGGGGCCCAGAGTGTAAGGGGGCCCAGAGTGTAAGGGGGCCCAGAGTGTAAGGGTCCAGAGTGTAAGGTGTCCAGAGTGTAAGGGGGCCTGAGTGTAAGGGGTCCAGAGTGTAAGGTGTCCAGAGTGTAAGGAGGCCTGAGTGTAAGGTGTCCAGAGTGTAAGGGCCTGAGTGTAAGGAGGCCTGAGTGTAAGGGGTCCAGAGTGTAAGGGTCCAGAGTGTAAGGTGTCCAGAGTGTAAGGAGGCCAGAGTGTAAGGTGTCCAGAGTGTAAGGGGTCCAGAGTGTAAGGGGGCCAGAGTGTAAGGGGGTCCAGATTGTAAGGGGTCCAGAGTGTAAGGGGTCCAGAGTGTAAGGAGGCCTGAGTGTAAGGAGGCCTGAGTGTAAGGGGGCCTGAGTGTAAGGGGGCCTGAGTGTAAGGGGGCCTGAGTATAAGGTGTCCAGAGTGTAAGGAGGCCAGAGTGTAAGGAGGCCTTAGTGTAAGGGGGCCAGAGTGTAAGGGGCCTGAGTGTAAGGGGGCCTGAGTGTAAGGGGGCCTGAGTGTAAGGTGTCCAGAGTGTAAGGAGGCCTGAGTGTAAGGGGTCCAGAGTGTAAGGTGTCCAGAGTGTAAGGGGGTCCAGAGTGTAAGGTGTCCAGAGTGTAAGGAGGCCTGAGTGTAAGGAGGCCTGAGTGTAAGGGGGCCTGAGTGTAAGGGGTCCAGAGTATAAGGTGTCCAGAGTGTAAGGAGGCCTTAGTGTAAGGGGGCCAGAGTGTAAGGGGGCCTGAGTGTAAGGTGTCCAGAGTGTAAGGAGGCCTGAGTGTAAGGTGTCCAGAGTGTAAGGTGTCCAGAGTGTAAGGGGCCTGAGTGTAAGGTGTCCAGAGTGTAAGGGTCCAGAGTGTAAGGGGGCCTGAGTGTAAGGGGGCCTGAGTGTAAGGGGGCCTGAGTATAAGGTGTCCAGAGTGTAAGGGGTCCAGAGTGTAAGGGGTCCAGAGTGTAAGGGGTCCAGAGTGTAAGGGGGCCTGAGTGTAAGGAGGCCTGGGTGTAAGGTGTCCAGAGTGTAAGGGGTCCAGAGTGTAAGGGGTCCAGAGTGTAAGGGGTCCAGAGTGTAAGGGGTCCAGAGTGTAAGGAGGCCTGAGTGTAAGGGGGTCCAGAGTGTAAGGGGGTCCAGAGTGTAAGGAGGCCTCAGTGTAAGGGGTCCAGAGTGTAAGGGGGCCTGAGTGTAAGGGGGCCTGAGTGTAAGGGGGCCTGAGTGTAAGGTGTCCAGAGTGTAAGGAGGCCTGAGTGTAAGGGGTCCAGAGTGTAAGGGGTCCAGAGTGTAAGGGGGCCTGAGTGTAAGGTGTCCAGAGTGTAAGGGGTCCAGAGTGTAAGGTGTCCAGAGTGTAAGGAGGCCTGAGTGTAAGGGGTCCAGAGTGTAAGGGGTCCAGAGTGTAAGGTGTCCAGAGTGTAAGGAGGCCTGAGTGTAAGGGGTCCAGAGTGTAAGGTGTCCAGAGTGTAAGGGGGTCCAGAGTGTAAGGTGTCCAGAGTGTAAGGAGGCCTGAGTGTAAGGAGGCCTCAGTGTAAGGGGTCCAGAGTGTAAGGGGCCCAGAGTGTAAGGGGTCCAGAGTGTAAGGTGTCCAGAGTGTAAGGAGGCCTGAGTGTAAGGGGTCCAGAGTGTAAGGGGTCCAGAGTGTAAGGAGGCCTGAGTGTAAGGAGGCCTGAGTGTAAGGGGTCCAGAGTGTAAGGGGTCCAGAGTGTAAGGTGTCCAGAGTGTAAGGAGGCCTGAGTGTAAGGGGTCCAGAGTGTAAGGTGTCCAGAGTGTAAGGGGGTCCAGAGTGTAAGGTGTCCAGAGTGTAAGGAGGCCTGAGTGTAAGGTGTCCAGAGTGTAAGGAGGCCTGAGTGTAAGGGGTCCAGAGTGTAAGGGGTCCAGAGTGTAAGGTGTCCAGAGTGTAAGGAGGCCTGAGTGTAAGGGGTCCAGAGTGTAAGGGGTGGCCAGAGTGTAAGGTGTCCAGAGTGTAAGGAGCCTGAGTGTAAGGGGTCCAGAGTGTAAGGGGTCCAGAGTGTAAGGGGTCCAGTGTGTAAGGTGGGCCAGAGTGTAAGGAGGCCAGAGTGTAAGAGGCCTGAGTGTAAGGGGCCAGAGTGTAAGGGGGCCAGAGTGTAAGGGGCCAGAGTGTAAGGGGTCCAGAGTGTAAGGAGGCCAGAGTGTAAGGAGGCCAGAGTGTAAGGTGTCCTAGGTGTAAGGGGGCCTGAGTGTAAGGAGGCCTGAGTGTAAGGTGTCCAGAGTGTAAGGAGGCCTGAGTGTAAGGGGTCCAGAGTGTAAGGTGTCCAGAGTGTAAGGGGGCCTGAGTGTAAGGAGGCCTGAGTGTAAGGGGTCCAGAGTGTAAGGTGTCCAGAGTGTAAGGAGGCCTGAGTGTAAGGGGTCCAGAGTGTAAGGTGTCCAGAATGTAAGGAGGCCTGAGTGTAAGGGGTCCAGAGTGTAAGGTGTCCAGAGTGTAAGGGGTCCAGAGTGTAAGGTGTCCAGAGTGTAAGGAGGCCTTAGTGTAAGGGGGCCAGAGTGTAAGGGGGCCTGAGTGTAAGGGGGCCTGAGTGTAAGGGGGCCTGAGTGTAAGGTGTCCAGAGTGTAAGGAGGCCTGAGTGTAAGGGGTCCAGAGTGTAAGGTGTCCAGAGTGTAAGGGGTCCAGAGTGTAAGGTGTCCAGAGTGAGTAAGGAGGCCTGAGTGTAAGGAGGCCTGAGTGTAAGGGGCCTGAGTGTAAGGGGTCCAGAGTATAAGGTGTCCAGAGTGTAAGGAGGCCTTAGTGTAAGGGGGCCAGAGTGTAAGGGGGCCTGAGTGTAAGGGGGCCTGAGTGTAAGGTGTCCAGAGTGTAAGGTGTCCAGAGGTAAGGGGCCTGAGTGTAAGGTGTCCAGAGTGTAAGGGGTCCAGAGTGTAAGGGGGCCATGAGTGTAAGGGGGCCTGAGTGTAAGGGGGCCTAGAGTTAATAAAGGTGTCAAAGTGTAAGGGGTCCAGAGTGTAAGGGGTCCAGAGTGTAAGGGGTCCAGAGTGTAAGGGGCCTGAGTGTAAGGAGGCCTGAGTGTAAGGTGTCCAGAGTGTAAGGGGTCCAGAGTGTAAGGGGTCCAGAGTGTAAGGTGTCCAGAGTGTAAGGGGCCAGAGTGTAAGGTGTCCAGAGTGTAAGGAGGCCATGAGTGTAAGGGTGTCCAGAGTGTAAGGGGTCCAGAGTGTAAGGGTCCAGAGTGTAAGGGGTCCAGAGTGTAAGGGGTCCAGAGTGTAAGGAGGCCTGAGTGTAAGGGGTCCAGAGTGTAAGGGGGTCCAGAGTGTAAGGAGGCCTAGTGTAAGGGGTCCAGAGTGTAAGGGGGCCTGAGTGTAAGGGGCCTGAGTGTAAGGGGGCCTGAGTGTAAGGGGGCCTGAGTGTAAGGGAGCCTGAGTGTAAGGTGTCCAGAGTGTAAGGAGGCCTGAGTGTAAGGGGTCCAGAGTGTAAGGGGTCCAGAGTGTAAGGGGGCCTGAGTGTAAGGGGGCCTGAGTGTAAGGGGTCCAGAGTGTAAGGGGGTCCAGAGTGTAAGGTGTCCAGAGTGTAAGGAGGCCTGAGTGTAAGGAGGCCTCAGTGTAAGGGGTCCAGAGTGTAAGGGGGCCCAGAGTGTAAGGGGTCCAGAGTGTAAGGTGTCCAGAGTGTAAGGAGGCCTGAGTGTAAGGGGTCCAGAGTGTAAGGGTCCAGAGTGTAAGGTGTCCAGAGTGTAAGGAGGCCTGAGTGTAAGGGGTCCGAGTGTAAGGGGTCCAGAGTGTAAGGTGTCCAGAGTGTAAGGAGGCCTGAGTGTAAGGGTCCAGAGTGTAAGGTGTCCAGAGTGTAAGGTGTCCAGAGTGTAAGGTGTCCAGAGTGTAAGGGGTCCAGAGTGTAAGGAGGCCTGAGTGTAAGGGGCCAGAGTGTAAGGTGTCCAGAGTGTAAGGTGTCCAGAGTGTAAGGGGGCCTGAGTGTAAGGTGTCCAGAGTGTAAGGGGTCCAGAGTGTAAGGGGGCCTGAGTGTAAGGTGTCCAGAGTGTAAGGGGTCCAGAGTGTAAGGGGCCTGAGTGTAAGGGGGCCTGAGTGTAAGGTGTCCAGAGTGTAAGGTGTCCAGAGTGTAAGGTGTCCAGAGTGTAAGGGGGCCTGAGTGTAAGGGGTCCAGAGTGTAAGGGGTCCAGAGTGTAAGGGGGCCTGAGTGTAAGGGGGCCTGAGTGTAAGGGGGCCTGAGTGTAAGGTGTCCAGAGTGTAAGGGGTCCAGAGTGTAAGGAGGCCTGAGTGTAAGGGGGCCTGAGTGTAAGGTGTCCAGAGTGTAAGTGTGGAGCCCCAAGGGACGTGGGGTACTCGGTACCGGACCGGTCTGCTGCTAGGGATGTCACTGGTGGCCTGGTCCGGACCGTGTCCCTGGCTCAGCACAATAAAAGGGGAATATTTACAAGGGAGATTGTCACGGGTGACGCCACCCACTTGGTGCGGCCAGTAATGGGGGCCGCGGCTGCTGCAGAACCTCCGGGGGTGATGGAATGGCAGCGGGGATGGTATAGTTCTAGTGGGGAGAACTGTATCCCCCGGGGCAGTAAGGAGTTAAAGTCTGTTGTGTGTGAGGCTGTTGGAGCACACTTACTTTGCAGCTGCAAGGATCCCTCTTCCTGTGCTGGTGCTGACAGGCTGTAGCTCTGCAGGTTGAGATCTTCCTGGTGCAAGCCTGTGTGGGAGAAAGGGTCTGCAGATGGAAGCAGGCAGGAGACAATGCAGGGTTTCCAAAGCTTTACTTAAGTTCTTTCAAGCAGTTTACAGGTCATCTGCAATTCTTTACACAGCTCTTAACATTCAGTTGCATTCTCCCTTTCCGGGTTCCCTTCTCTCCTGCAGCCAGGCTCCTCTCTCCTTGTGACCCCTCACACAGTCTTTAAGTGTGCCTTTCCGGGCTATTACTCTCTTTCTCCGTCTTACACGGGTGTATGCGGACGCTGAACAGTATAGCGGTGACTCGGGCTTCTGTGAGTCC
Source organism: Allobates femoralis (assembly GCA_033576535.1). NCBI lineage: Eukaryota > Metazoa > Chordata > Amphibia > Anura > Aromobatidae > Allobates > Allobates femoralis. The sequence goes on from JARQOC010000002.1 coordinate 753,560,935, forward strand.
TAGTGTGTCACTGAGCTGCCTGTTCTTTGGGTTAGGAACTCCAGCTTGAAACTTGAGCTCCCCGTCAGTGAATCTGGGGATACCGGGTGAATCGTCGGTCCCCTTCAGAGCTGACACTCTGCCTGTGCCCAGCCTGCAGTAGTCTACAGCATTAAACTACCAGGCTCCTTCCTCTGTTTCCTTCGGTATCTAGGAGGGCTTCTCCACCTGCTGTTAGTAGCTTCTGCTGCTGTCCAGGGCACGGGTTACACCGTCCCTTCTCTGTCTATCACACTCCTGGTGGTTTCAGCATCTTGGATGGGCTTTTCCCCCCCATCTGGCTCGCATTGGCTCAGTACGGGTCAGCGCTCCTCAGCTTAGGCACTTCCAGGCAGCATGTGTCTTTCTGTCTCAGCTCAGCTCAGCTTCTCCTTGTCTTTGCTGCTCAGCACCATGGCTTACTAACTTCCTTCACTCCTCCCCTTCTCTATATACTGTCAGTCACCTGACCTTCTGGTGTGCCCAACCCACTCATCATCCACCACTCCTCCGGTCTCATATAGTCTCCGACCTCAGAGCTGGATGTGAACCCTCTCTATGCGTGGGGATGTGGGCTGTGAGGGTGTAGTGTTTACTATGTCCTACCTGCCTGGCTGCAGTACCCTTTTGTGGCCACCTGTACGCAGGGGCGCCACATTCTCCCGGAGTTAAACAGCGCGTCCTCGCGCGACTCGACGTTGGTTACCCTGAAAACATTTTTATATTATATAACAATAAACATTAAGAATTCTTGTTTCTTCCCTTCGGGGAGGCACGATTCTTGGAACGTTACATTAACTATAAACATGAGTGCATGGGTATATACTCGTCATTACCCTCTTTTCTGTAAAAGACATTATAAGACATTGCTTCGTATAAAAGTATAAAATCTCTTTTCTTTTCAAAAAGTGCTAAAACTTTCAAAAATTCTCAAAAAGTGCAAAAGTCTCAAAAAGCAGCTTCAAAGTTCTAAATGCAGAGTTCGTGCATTAATTCTCAGGTGCATCTGGTCTTAAAACCAAAGGGGAGCACACAAGTGTGCTCAACTATATACAAGAGAGTTCTTATCAAGTCATTGTTCATGATAGCAAATGTTCTGGTAAAACACATAAGACAGACAGGGGAATGCCAACATTCACTCAGGTAAGGTTGGGGGAGCAATAAGGAACAATGTACATTCACACTTACAGTTTCTTCATCTGTACTTCTTGATGCAGGATACTAGTCTTACTCCTGATCCTTCTTCTCCATCTTCTGGATCATCTGGGATGCCTTCCCTTCTGGATGCAGATCCTGCGTTTCTATTCTTTCTTTTGCTTGCTTCCAAGGCAACATCTGCGGCAGCTTCAGAAATCCTTCTGGCAAAGCTCCGAGTGGATCAGCTTCTTTCCATGTCTGGTTAAGGATAGCTGGCGGGGTGGATACATCAACTAGTATGGCCGTATAGGCCTCGGCGTCGCTTGCGGCACGTCCGTGCTCTTCGACCCGGCCGGGTCGCTGTAGCCGGACTTCGTAGTTCGGGCTGCGGTCGATGTCTATCTGGATCCGGGTTCTATTAGCTTCCTGAACCCGTGTCATCCTCGGGGGCAGCAGCCGCAATACACCCCTCCGGGTGTCTAGGATGCGGGGACGCTCTTCTCCTCCTTCAGCCATCTCCTCTCGGTCACACGGGGTCTCTCCTCGGCCGGGTTCCTCCACTGGTTCAATCTGTGGGCCCTCCGGGATCACTCGTGGTCTCTCGCACAGAGCGCTGGTTGCTGCGTCCTCCGCTTCCGTCCTCGTGTCTCTGAATGGCGACTGCTTCTCTTCCGGTTGCCTGCTCCGCCCCCTCCTGATGACGATTTCCTTCTCAGTTCGCGCCAGCTCTTTGGTAGGAGGGTCTAGGGGCGGCGGCTCTTCTTTGAGAGTGACAGCTGGCTCTCCCGGAGTTAAGGAGAGCCAGGGCGGGACCTTCTTTTCGCGCCTTGGACCGGACCGGCCCACGATGGGAGTCTTAGGAACGCCCCCTCTGCACATGGCGCTAGTCCCTGATGGCCGCCATTGGGGTCAGATTTTGGCGGGAAAAGTCTAGAAACAGTTCTCTTGGCGCACAAGGTCCAATTCTTTTGGACCGGGTAGATCCTGTTCGTGACGCCAGGTTGTGGAGCCCCAAGGGACGTGGGGTACTCGGTACCGGACCGGTCTGCTGCTAGGGATGTCACTGGTGGCCTGGTCCGGACCGTGTCCCTGGCTCAGCACAATAAAAGGGGAATATTTACAAGGGAGATTGTCACGGGTGACGCCACCCACTTGGTTCGGCCAGTAATGGGGGCCGCGGCTGCTGCAGAACCTCCGGGGGTGATGGAATGGCAGCGGGGATGGTATAGTTCTAGTGGGGAGAACTGTATCCCCCGGGGCAGTAAGGAGTTAAAGTCTGTTGTGTGTGAGGCTGTTGGAGCACACTTACTTTGCAGCTGCAAGGATCTCTCTTCCTGTGCTGGTGCTGACAGGCTGTAGCTCTGCAGGTTGAGATCTTCCTGGTGCAAGCCTGTATGGGAGAAAGGGTCTGCAGATGGAAGCAGGCAGGAGACAATGCAGGGTTTCCAAAGCTTTACTTAAGTTCTTTCAAGCAGTCTACAGGTCATCTGCAATTCTTTACACAGCTCTTAACATTCAGTTGCATTCTCCCTTTCCGGGTTCCCTTCTCTCCTGCAGCCAGGCTCCTCTCTCCTTGTGACCCCTCACACAGTCTTTAAGTGTGCCTTTCCGGGCTATTACTCTCTTTCTCCGTCTTACACGGGTGTATGCGGACGCTGAACAGTATGGCGGTGACTCGGGCTTCTGTGAGTCCTAGTGTGTCACTGAGCTGCCTGTTCTTTGGGTTAGGAACTCCAGCTTGAAACTTGAGCTCCCCGTCAGTGAATCTGGGGATACCGGGTGAATCGTCGGTCCCCTTCAGAGCTGACACTCTGCCTGTGCCCAGCCTGCAGTAGTCTACAGCATTAAACTACCAGGCTCCTTCCTCTGTTTCCTTCGGTATCTAGGAGGGCTTCTCCACCTGCTGTTAGTAGCTTCTGCTGCTGTCCAGGGCACGGGTTACACCGTCCCTTCTCTGTCTATCACACTCCTGGTGGTTTCAGCATCTTGGATGGGCTTTTCCCCCCCATCTGGCTCGCATTGGCTCAGTACGGGTCAGCGCTCCTCAGCTTAGGCACTTCCAGGCAGCATGTGTCTTTCTGTCTCAGCTCAGCTCAGCTTCTCCTTGTCTTTGCTGCTCAGCACCATGGCTTACTAACTTCCTTCACTCCTCCCCTTCTCTATATACTGTCAGTCACCTGACCTTCTGGTGTGCCCAACCCACTCATCATCCACCACTCCTCCGGTCTCATATAGTCTCCGACCTCAGAGCTGGATGTGAACCCTCTCTATGCGTGGGGATGTGGGCTGTGAGGGTGTAGTGTTTACTATGTCCTACCTGCCTGGCTGCAGTACCCTTTTGTGGCCACCTGTACGCAGGGGCGCCACATAAGGGGTCCAGAGTGTAAGGGGTCCAGAGTGTAAGGGGGCCTGAGTGTAAGGGGGCCTGAGTGTAAGGTGTCCAGAGTGTAAGGTGTCCAGAGTGTAAGGGGGCCTGAGTGTAAGGTGTCCAGAGTGTAAGGGGTCCAGAGTGTAAGGGGGCCTGAGTGTAAGGGGGCCTGAGTGTAAGGGGGCCTGAGTATAAGGTGTCCAGAGTGTAAGGGGTCCAGAGTGTAAGGGGTCCAGAGTGTAAGGGGTCCAGAGTGTAAGGGGGCCTGAGTGTAAGGAGGCCTGAGTGTAAGGTGTCCAGAGTGTAAGGGGTCCAGAGTGTAAGGGGTCCAGAGTGTAAGGGGTCCAGAGTGTAAGGTGTCCAGAGTGTAAGGAGGCCTGAGTGTAAGGTGTCCAGAGTGTAAGGGGTCCAGAGTGTAAGGGGTCCAGAGTGTAAGGGGTCCAGAGTGTAAGGAGGCCTGAGTGTAAGGGGGTCCAGAGTGTAAGGGGGTCCAGAGTGTAAGGAGGCCTCAGTGTAAGGGGTCCAGAGTGTAAGGGGGCCTGAGTGTAAGGGGGCCTGAGTGTAAGGGGGCCTGAGTGTAAGGGGGCCTGAGTGTAAGGTGTCCAGAGTGTAAGGGGTCCAGAGTGTAAGGGGTCCAGAGTGTAAGGGGGCCTGAGTGTAAGGGGGCCTGAGTGTAAGGTGTCCAGAGTGTAAGGGGTCCAGAGTGTAAGGGGTCCAGAGTGTAAGGGGTCCAGAGTGTAAGGGGGCCCAGAGTGTAAGGGGTCCAGAGTGTAAGGTGTCCAGAGTGTAAGGAGGCCTGAGTGTAAGGGGTCCAGAGTGTAAGGGGTCCAGAGTGTAAGGTGTCCAGAGTGTAAGGAGGCCTGAGTGTAAGGGGTCCAGAGTGTAAGGTGTCCAGAGTGTAAGGGGGTCCAGAGTGTAAGGTGTCCAGAGTGTAAGGAGGCCTGAGTGTAAGGGGTCCAGAGTGTAAGGGGTCCAGAGTGTAAGGTGTCCAGAGTGTAAGGAGGCCTGAGTGTAAGGGGTCCAGAGTGTAAGGGGTCCAGAGTGTAAGGGGTCCAGAGTGTAAGGTGTCCAGAGTGTAAGGAGGCCTGAGTGTAAGGGGGCCAGAGTGTAAGGGGTCCAGAGTGTAAGGGGTCCAGAGTGTAAGGTGTCCAGAGTGTAAGGAGGCCTGAGTGTAAGGGGTCCAGAGTGTAAGGGGTCCAGAGTGTAAGGTGTCCAGAGTGTAAGGAGGCCTGAGTGTAAGGGGTCCAGAGTGTAAGGGGTCCAGAGTGTAAGGTGTCCAGAGTGTAAGGAGGCCTGAGTGTAAGGGGTCCAGAGTGTAAGGTGTCCAGAGTGTAAGGGGGTCCAGAGTGTAAGGTGTCCAGAGTGTAAGGAGGCCTGAGTGTAAGGGGTCCAGAGTGTAAGGGGGCCTGAGTGTAAGGGGGCCTGAGTGTAAGGGGGCCTGAGTGTAAGGGGGCCTGAGTGTAAGGTGTCCAGAGTGTAAGGAGGCCTGAGTGTAAGGTGTCCAGAGTGTAAGGGGTCCAGAGTGTAAGGGGTCCAGAGTGTAAGGTGTCCAGAGTGTAAGGAGGCCTGAGTGTAAGGGGTCCAGAGTGTAAGGGGTCCAGAGTGTAAGGTGTCCAGAGTGTAAGGAGGCCTGAGTGTAAGGGGTCCAGAGTGTAAGGGGTCCAGAGTGTAAGGTGTCCAGAGTGTAAGGAGGCCTGAGTGTAAGGGGTCCAGAGTGTAAGGTGTCCAGAGTGTAAGGGGGTCCAGAGTGTAAGGTGTCCAGAGTGTAAGGAGGCCTGAGTGTAAGGGGGCCTGAGTGTAAGGTGTCCAGAGTGTAAGGGGTCCAGAGTGTAAGGTGTCCAGAGTGTAAGGGGTCCAGAGTGTAAGGTGTCCAGAGTGTAAGGGGTCCAGAGTGTAAGGGGTCCAGAGTGTAAGGTGTCCAGAGTGTAAGGGGTCCAGAGTGTAAGGGGTCCAGAGTGTAAGGTGTCCAGAGTGTAAGGGGGTCCAGAGTGTAAGGTGTCCAGAGTGTAAGGGGGTCCAGAGTGTAAGGGGTCCAGAGTGTAAGGTGTCCAGAGTGTAAGGAGGCCTGAGTGTAAGGGGTCCAGAGTGTAAGGTGTCCAGAGTGTAAGGGGTCCAGAGTGTAAGGTGTCCAGAGTGTAAGGGGGTCCAGAGTGTAAGGTGTCTAGAATGTAAGGTGTCCAGAGTGTAAGGGGGCCTGAGTGTAAGGGGTCCAGAGTGTAAGGGGGTCCAGAGTGTAAGGTGTCCAGAATGTAAGGTGTCCAGAGTGTAAGGAGGCCTGAGTGTAAGGTGTCCAGAGTGTAAGGTGTCCAGAGTGTAAGGAGGCCTGAGTGTAAGGGGGCCAGAGTGTAAGGTGTCCAGAGTGTAAGGGGGTCCAGAGTGTAAGGTGTCCAGAGTGTAAGGGGGTCCAGAGTGTAAGGTGTCCAGAATGTAAGGTGTCCAGAGTGTAAGGAGGCCTGAGTGTAAGGGGTCCAGAGTGTAAGGTGTCCAGAGTGTAAGGGGTCCAGAGTGTAAGGTGTCCAGAGTGTAAGGGGGTCCAGAGTGTAAGGTGTCCAGAATGTAAGGTGTCCAGAGTGTAAGGGGGTCCAGAGTGTAAGGAGGCCTGAGTGTAAGGAGGCCTCAGTGTAAGGGGTGCAGAGTGTAAGGGGTCCACGCCTGGATCATAATCAGGAGTGAACAGCCCAATATATGGTGAATAGAAGAATATATAACATGTGTCCCCCCTACCATAATACAGACCTGGTGATAAAGTAGGACCCAGGGTGATCAATATACAAATGAACAGTTATATGGGCATAAGCCCCTCACAAGACCCTTGTGGCGGCATCACAGCTGATAAGGCCTCGATTCTGACCACTATGGTGGGGCCCCTACAGAATTAGGTGTCACAAATAGTAAACCTGAGCTTTATAAAGGAAAGATACAGAAAGTCGGAACAAACGATTTTCTGTATCTTTCCTTTTTACACATTAGTTGGATTCAGCAAGCGTCTAATCCAACTAATGTGTAAAAAGGAAAGATACAGAAAATCGTTTGTTCCGACAGCTGTGGGGATGTTTAACAAATGTATAAGTGTAAAGCGTCCCAAGACTAAGTGAAGTTCTAAGTGTATGGGGGGAATAGGTGAGGTACATGTACCAGTCTACCCGCATCTGCTGTCCATATAGACTTATTTTGCAAAGTGTGTAATGTTCTTGATCTTTGTTCTGCTGCTGTAATACTGTAATTTCCTTCGGGATCAATAAAGTTTATCTTATCTTATCTTATCTTATCTTATTCTGCTGCACCTGAGGTCTGGACATTACTTATTGACAGCGGCTGATCCTGCCCCCCCCCCCACTCCCTCTTCTTATCCTGCTGAGGATTGCTGCCGGCCAGAGAGACTAGACAATAAGGTCTGTACTGCCACCAATCACATAGGAAAAGGTTCTATGGGAGCCTCAATAACAGGAGGACATTCACAGATTCCTCCACCACCTGGTCTGCCTCCCAGCGCTCATCAGTGATATGGGGTGATGAAGGTTAATCCTGGTCGCCATTGTCATGGACTCAGTGGTGTTGATCCCTCAGACTTGTGAGGTTTTACACAATTTACAAACTATCCTTAAAGAGGAGCTGTCACCAAACCAGGCATGGTGATCTAATGACAGCACTGGATGCAGCATCCAGGCAAGGGGTCCCCCAGCACTTGAGCAGTTCTGTACCCCGAGATAATACACTTAGAAAACGTACATGCTCCAGCCACTAAGGAGGTGGCTAGAGCCAAGGGCAGATTCACACCCTCTGCATGTTTAATCTGCCCACCGCTGCCAATCATCCTCTCCCCTCAGACAGAGGCTAAACGGATGGGACAGAGAGAAAAAACCTCTGTTTAAATGCTGCAGACAGGGAGAGAATGATTGGCAGCGGTGGGCAGATTACACATGCAGGGGTGTGAATCTGCCCTTGGCTGCAGCCCCTAGCCACCTCCTTTATGGCTGGAGCATGTAAGTTTTCTAAGTGTATTATCTCGGGGTACAGGGCTGCTCAAGTGCTGGGGGACCCCTTGTCTGGATGCTGCATCCAGTGCTGTATCCAGTGCTGTCATTAGATCACCATGCCTGGTTTGGTGACAGCTCCTCTTTAATGGGTTTCTATAAAGGGATGATTTCATGGTATGTCGCGTCTCTTCCATTCCAATGCTCTTAGTCTCGGCTTTGCTATAATTGTGGGACGGGAGGTGCTGGGCTAGATTCATACTATATGTTGGTGCTATATATTTATTATTCTTATCTTCGCCTTCAGACTCGCTCATTACAGACGCTTATTTTGATTCTAACGAGATTTAAGCTCATCATAGTTTTATGTTCAAAATATTTTTATTGGATGATTTTTTTTTAACAGAACAGCGGACATAAATACAGGATAATCAATAGGGTAACATACACACAAAAACATAGGGGTAGACAATGGGGTTCACCTTAGTGGGTACTTACAATGAAATCTTTAAGTGAACCTTGACACAAAAAAAAACCAGTTGGTTATAAACTTAGGTAATAAGCAGTTATTCTTATAACCTACAAAAAAGAGAGATAACAGTTAGGACTCGATAACCTAAAAAACAATTGTGGGGTAAAGAACGAGGCTTCCGAGAGACATCTATAAAATTGTTAGAAGAGTCAGATGTGGGTTAGAGTCAGGAGTCACGTCAATGGCCTAGTTAGATGTTTGAGTGATTGTGTAGAGATCCAAGGTTCCCAGTTGTTGAGGTACTTATTATAAGCGTTGTTTCTGACTGCGTAGTTAAATTCAAAGGTACAATGAGCCGAAATTCTGTCAGTGAGTTCAGATATGGAGGGTAATTCTGTGGTCTTCCATTTGGCAGCCAGAAGTATTTTGGAGGTAATTAGTATTTGAGAGATTATAAATCTGAAATGATGGGGGATGTTTGATATGCCAATAGGAATGAGGGCTAGTTGTGGGGAGAGTATTAATCTAAAGTTGGTGGTATTGGAAATTAGGTCATTAACTCCCTGCCAGAAATTAAGGATCTTTGGGCACTTCCAAAAAACATGAGAAAGTGTCCCGTTTTGCGAACAATCTCTCCAGCATAGCGGGGAGACAAGGGGGTCGATGTGGTTTAGCTTGGATGGTGTCCAGTACCATCTCGTCAAGACTTTAAAGTAGGATTCTTGGACTGAAGCACAATTGGTATTTGTGTAGGAAGTTTCAATTGTAGAGGTCAGATCTACCAAATCTATGGTGATACCTAGCTCTTTTTCCTACGCTTTGATGTAAGGATGTTTATGGAGGATGTGGTCATCATTCAGGTTTCGGTAAATTTGTCCAGTCATCCAAGTCGAGGATTTGAGAGGGTTTTCTATAAAGTCAGTTATAGGTTTTGGGAATGAGAAGGCAGAATTTAGGTCGATCTGGGAAGATTTGATCAATCTCCAGGCCGTTCTATCTTGCCACATTAGATTGTATTTTTGTTCCAAATAATGAAACTGAACCAGCTTCCCATCTGAAAGTAGGTCAGCAGTGTGGCGGATCCCTCGATCACACCAGGAGGATACGTTCAGACCAGGGATAATGTGCTCTAGCATCTCCAGAGGGATGTTCTTGGGTGTCGAGTAAGCTAGTCTTTTTAAGGAGTATTTTCCACGCTAGGATCGTTGCTTTAACAGTTGGGAGTGGAGAAGAGATTGTTTTGATTTACTCAAGTGCGCAACTATTAGGGCTAAGAGGTTATTTGAGTTAGTTAGTTCTTTTTCGATTGTCACCCATGGGGCAGAGTTATTTGAGTCTCTCAGCCAGCTCTGTGACAGCTTTATTATAGATGCAAGATAGTAGCTGTATAGATTTGGAATCCCCATTCCTCCTCTCCTCTTATGTTTCTCCAAGATTGTGCTAGAAACTCTGGGTCTCGCACTTTGCCAAATGAACTTTCTTAGTTGAGAATGGAGCTCGTTCAGCCTACTTTTGGAGATTGCTCGGGCCTTGTATATAAATTTCGGAAGCACCTTCATTTTGAACGCTACAATTCTGCCTGTCCAAGACAATTGGAGTTTGGAGAGGTTGGAAAAATCAGTTTTAAAAGAGTCGAGGAGGTCGGAGATATTTACCGCAACTAGGTCTGAGGTGGGTTTTGTCAGTTGGATCCCTAAATACGAGAGTCTAGTTTTTTTTCCAAGAGAATGGAAATTGCTCTTTTAGATAGGTAAGAAAGGATCTCTCAATGTTGTAATCCAGGATTTGGGATTTGTTTGTGTTAATTTTGTAATGGGAAATATCTGAAACATTTTTGATAGTGTAAGATAGGTGGTGTAGAGATTTTAATGGGTTTGTGATAGAAAGTAATATATCGTCTGCGAAGAGTGTTATTTTGTGCTGGTGTGATTTGATGGGGACGCCTCTAATATTTACGTTTTCTCTAATAGCTTCCGCTAAGGGTTCTATAAAAAGAGCAAAGAGAAGGGGGACATGGGGCAGCCCTGCCTGGTACCGTTGGAAAGTGTTATTTTCTGGGAGAGAGTTTGATTTAAGTAGATTTTGGCTGTGGGGTTTGCATACATCGCCATAATTGAGTTGAGTATGTTCCCTCGAAGACCGAATTTGTGAAGGGTTGAAAAGAGGTAATGTCAATTAACCCTGTCGAATGCCTTCTCGGCGTCGAGGGCCAAGAAGGCAGTCGGGGCTCTCGAAGATTCAGTCATAGTAAGCAGGTTTATGGTTCGTCTAGTGGCGTCTGATGCATTTCTATTTGGGATAAATCCCACTTGGTCGCTGCTGACCAGTTTGCCGATATATTTCTGGAGTCTAATGGCTGTTAATTTAGCAAGAATTTTGGTGTCACTATTGAGGAGAGAAATTGGTCTGTAGTTTTTCGGATCAGTAGAGTCTCCTTTGTCTTTAGGGATTACCACCACTGTTGCTTCTAACATCTCTGGGGGAAGATAGCCCAGAGATGCAGTCGAGTTTGCCAATTTAAGAATGAAGGGGGACAGAAGTGGGGAGAATGACTTATAGAGTTCATTCTGTAGGCCATCCGGGCCAGGGGATTTCTCATTTTTTAGTGTGGAGATTAAGGAGGAGATTTCTTGGAGGGAGAAAGGGGCGTTGAGGACTTCAATATCTGATTCAGAAAGTGAGGGAAGCTGAAGGGGGTTTAAAAATTCTATGATGTTTTCATGTGAAGGAATCTGGGTATTTGGGTCATTTTTAAGATTATATAGGGAATCATAGTAGTTGGCAAAAACATTTACAATATCTTTGGGATGGAATTTGCTATTCCCCAATAAGTCTTTAATTTCACAAATTCTATTTTTTAGACGAAGGGTTTTTATTCTTGATGCGAAGAATTTGGTAGGTTTGTTGTCTGATGAGTAAAATTTTGATTTGGAGCGTTGTATCATCTTATCATAGTTTGAGGTGAGTAGGGATCTAAGTTTGATTCTAAGTTTAAATATGTCTTCGGAAATATTGGTAGAGGGGTTATTAATTTGGAGGTTTTCTCTAAGTTTTGGATTTTTTTCTATTAAACTCTGTGTATTTTCACGTTTTTGTTTATTGAGAAGGGAGTTTAGCTCGATCATCTTTCCTCTCAAGACAGCTTTGAAAGCTAGCCAAAGAGTAGAGATACTGATGTCGGCACTGTCGATTTCTGACTTAAATTGGGGGTGGGTATAAAGGAAACTATTATTCCTCCATAGTTTATCGGGTTGGATGTAAGGAGAGGATGAGAATTAAAAAAAAATGGGGGAGTGGTCAGGCGGGCCAATGGCTATTTTTCTAAATTTGTGTAATGAGAAGATGTTTGTGAGTACTAAGTCTATCCTAGCGAAAGAGTTGAATCTGCCCGAATAATGGGTAAATTCGATTGAACTAGCATGGTGACATTTGAAGGCATCATATAGTTCTGAACGTAGAAACCAGGGGTTCAATGGTCTGGTGTAGTGGTGTGATTTTGTGGAGGAGTCAAGAACAGGGTCAGGGACAATTATTAATTCACCTTTTTTGTGTTTGTTTATAATATTCAAGACCCTGTTTAGGAAGGTTATGTGACTTTTATTTGGGAGGTATAAGTTAACTATGGTGAAGATGGTATTGTTGAGTTTACAAACAAGTATTAAATATCTGCCCTCAGGATCGGTGACCAGCGAGAGTTCCTCAAAGGTAACGGAGTTCTTAATTAAAATGGCAACTCCAGCCTTTTTCTTAATATTAGAGGAGAAGTAATAATTTTGGAAGGATTTGTTTTCGAATTTAGGGGGTTTGATCGATGAAATTCTGGTCTCTTGTAGACAGGCAATCTCAGAATTGGACTCTTTAATAAGTTTCCATAGATGGTATCTGCGTTGGGGTGAATTAAGGCCGTTGACATTAAGAGAAAGGAATTTAAGGGACATAGAATATCCGAATTTGAGTTTGTATGTGTCTCGGAATAGGAAAGATTTTGTTATATGTCATCTTGTAAAGGGTCGTGTAAAGAGGTCTCTCTCTGGAAGTGGGTTTCAGGGAAATTCAGGAGGGAGAACTAAAATGGTTAAATTACTTTATTGTGAAAGTGAATATTAACTGAAGTTGTGTCTTGAAGGTAGTCAACAAATTTATAGGCAAGGTAAAACCTAAAACTCAAGTATTGGTATAGAAAAAGTGAAATACCCCTAAGTTGGAGGGTTCAAGAAAGCGAGAAAAAACCTCCTAGGGGAGCTACTGTTGCGGCCAATAGAGCCTGTCAACTGTCTTGGTATTAAAGGATCATGAGATAATAACGTTGAGTCGTCGGAGAGTTGTCAATCCCTCCTTAGAGTCATCTATTACTATGGTCTTATCTTGAAACGTAAAAAGGACCTTGGCGGGGTTGAAGCCCCATCTATAAGGGATGTTTTTTTTTGCGAAGAGCCCCAGTGACCTCAGACAGGTGTTTTCTCTGTGTTAGTGTCTCCCTAGAGAGGTCAATGAGGATCTTTAGGTTGTCAAATGGCTTGGGAAGATTTTTGTGGGATTTTATGTAATTTAGAAATCGCTCTTTTGTGTGGTAAAAGTGGAATCTTACGATGATGTCTCTGGGGATCTCTGGTTTTAAGTATGTAGGTTTAACTAATCTATGAGCACGTACAATGGTCAAGTCAAGATCTGTTAGGTCGAGAAGGGCTGATCTGAGTATCTTTTTAATGTGGGAGTGGATTTGGTCAGATTTAATATTTTCCGACACCCCTCGAAACTTCAGATTTAATCGTCTATCCCTGTCCTCCATGTCTGTGATTTTCGCCTTCACGGCATTGAGATTATCTTTTTAAAGATTTTTGGTCTTTAGATATTTTTTGGACAGAGGTTGAGGGTGATTTAATTTCTTGCTCGTTTTTGTCGGTTCTTATAGCAATTGACGATATAGCGTTTTCTAATTTGTCGAATCGTCTGTCGAGGTCGGATTTAAATTTGTCAAAAATCCCGAGGAAGAAGTCTTTATTTGGGGGTTTGTCTCTATCCGGATCATATCTCAAGGCAACGTCTTAAAGGGCTCGCTAATGGAGAGTCGGATTTCTCATAATCTGGGTACAATTCAGAACTAGAGGAGATTGGTCTGGAAGTAGTCATTAGGTCAAGCTCCTTCCTCTTTCTCACACTCTGGGAGGTCTCCAGTGTAGGTGGTTCGTCAATATGCTCGTCTGGAGGACTGGACCACTGATCAGCATTCTCAGATACATTAGGGGATCTAGATCTGTCGCGTCTTGAAATTTTTTCGGAGATCGTCTCCGAGTCATGGGGTGTGGGGTTACCTTTTTCTTTAGAGTTTTTATTTTTGGGATTTGGCATTGTGGCAGGATGTTATATTCGGTCTCCTAATTATAAAAGTTGGAAGATTAGAGAGAGAGAGAGAGGACCTATTAAACCGGATATCAGTCTGGACCTGAGGCCACAAAGGAAGAAATAAAACTTCGGAGTAGGATATATAGAGATGTATCTCCAACCCTATACGGACTGCATAGCGGCTAGGGGAGATGGGGTAGGCAAAGTGGGAGATTGTCTATATGGTTGTAATAAACAGTCAATAATACAAATTCAAGCAAATCAAACAGACCAGTTTTACAGGAGCAGCTTAGCAATTTAAAAGGAATAGTGGAGTGGAAAGGGAGGAGAAGAGGGACAAGAAAAAGGGGGAAATGTAGATGGAGATAACTTAATCAAAGAAAGGGAAAGTATAGAGGGAGATAATAGAAAAAAAAGAAAGTTACAGAGAGTCACACAACAACAAGAAAGAGAAGAAGAAAAAAAACAGTTATTTCAGTGATGAAGTTCCTTGTCCAGGGTGTAGACGATAGACGATTTATTGGATCTGGATGTTCGTGATAGAGGATGGGAAGTGGAGGTATGTTGTAGCTAGCAAGACCGGGCAGCGTCCAAAATACTTCGTATGATGTGAAATGAGATTGGGGTAGTGTTCGTTGCTGGATTCTGTGGGGTCACACCTGAGTCTAGATGAGCCGTGATGTTGAGTTTATATATTTATAGTGCCCGGTTGGTGCCCGGTTCACTTCTCCTAATAATTGAGTTTATATATATATATTTATGTAGAACCACAAAACAATTCCAGTGGAGGGAGCAAGAAAGCTATAACTTGGTGATAAGAAAGTACTGATTTGGACACTGCTGATGGAATATGTTGTTTGGCCACTAGGTGGCATGCTTGTCCAATAAGAGAGATAAAAGAGAGGAGAAAAAAAAAGAAATGTAGCAAAATAAAAAGTTCTTCCCTTTGTAGCAGTATTGGTACAATCGTCCAGACAGGCCTGTTTATCCTGTGTATAGTTAATACAGACTTGAACTAGTATTGCTGATGGGGAAGTCTAATAAAGAGAGTCTCAGAGGACAAAGTTTCAGACCCCCCGCAGGCAGAAAAAGGCAGACGGACAGTGCATCCAATAAAAGATCTCTGAAACCCTGGGTTTGTGCTCCTTGGTAACTCACCAGAGATCCATAGATCACCCTGAGCGGAGTCCAGGAATCCTCTCCAGCTCAGCCGCCGGCCTCAGAGCAGCGGCGGTGAAGTAGTGTGTCTTATAGACGCCTCCAGGCACCGGAGGGCGTCCTGAAATTGCAGTGGGCTTTGAGGCCGTGCGACCGCTGATCCAGGGGAGTGAGGTGAGATGACAGGAGCCTCCGGTGGGGGGGATCAGTGGCGGGAAGCTGCGGCTCGCCGAAGGTCTCTCCTCGGCGCCCGCCCGACCACAGCGGTGGTGCGACCTGGGGTGGAGATGGGCGCCACTACAATCCAGTAGTTGGCGCGAAGGCACGCTGAGGCAGATCCAAGTACACAGCTCTGCAGGGCACCATGAGACAGTTTTGATCAACTGAGGAGGCTCTCAGGAGCTGGGGGGAGATGTATGGGGAGACGTGAAGCTGCAAAGACGTTGTACCACTGGCTGTAATGACAAGATGGTGGGTATATGCCACGAGGCATCCGAGGAGGGCTCACAGGGGCAACCAGGCCAAGGTCCAAGGTTTAAGTGGAAAATAATAAGACCATCTTAGTCTAGGAGATCAGTGTGTTAATCTCCAGTGGGATTCATGGGTGGATTGACTTTGGAGGGCAAGATTCCAACTAGATTGCAGTTGAAGACTGAGGAGCTCTTCAAACGGCGTCCATCTTCCTAGAGCTCCAGGCCACGCCCCCCTCATCATAGTTTTATTCCCAAAGACACCAGAGGCCGTGGAGGTAGAACAGTCCGGATAAGACAAGAACAGAGGTGTCCAGATGAAAGTGTCGGACGACCTTCAGGAGCTTCAATAGGAGGAGACTCTGCTGGAGACCGAGTACAACACATCTGCTAGAGTCGTGTCTCGTTAGCTGTTTAACCTGGTGATTATATGATTAGATATATCACATGTTTTTTTCCTATTACGTTGCATATATTTTTCATTATTATTCTAGTAAATTGAATTCTTCCATTTCTCCACTCTGTGTGACTCCATTCAGTCTTCCATCTTTGAATCCATTATATCTTCTTGCTTCATTGGATTTTTGTTCTTCTTGTTGTCGTTGTTATAAAGTTAAGGTTTTGAATGTGGAAATCAAATCTGAAGAAATTGACCAGTAAAGAACCAACGGCCGTATGACGACACGTCCATGAGTGGAGCAATCTCTCATGGTTCCTCTTTACTTCAGATGTATGATGTCTTAGGAGAAACAATTAATGAAGACTGTAACTGAAGTCATTGTGATTAGAGGTTCCGGTGTCCATTCCTGGCTGAAATCTTGTCATGGACCAAACCTTATTATACTAATGTTGTTACATCCTACAAGAACATGCCATGTAAATCTCTCCATCCTGAAGGTGCAGCAGATTCCCACCTCTACTCCAGTCCTACTGGGGAGCAGCAGATCCCTCTGTACCACCACAGCCTTTTTCAATGCGTGTCGTAGGTTAATGTTCTTAATTTGGCCAGACATGTTGTTCTTTTGTTTGTTAACTCATGTTCGTTAAGTTATTGTTTCTTAGTAGACTGCTTGGAACCTCCATTGTATTAGTGTATGGATTGTTAATTAAATGTAAATTCCCTCTGCCCCCTCTGTGTACATAATTCAGAGGAGAATTATGCAGTCAGATTGAAATGCCAACCAACAAGAGAACAGCCTTATCTCAACGACTATGTAAGAATACAACATACCCTGAGGTGAAGGCTCAGGGCATATAAAAAACGCCTGCTTCAGTCACCAGGGTGCATATGCTACATTGCCTCAGCCTAGGGGCTTCGGTCCCAGCTAGAAGATCACGTCACGTCTTCATGACTTCGGCCTAGGAATTTTGATTCTGGCTGCCAGGATCACAAAGTACCTTCATATTCTACATGACTTCATTCTGGGAGCTTTGGTCCTGCCTAGAAGATCATAGCACTGGATCATTTCCTACAGGAGTTCAGCCTAGGATCCTAAGATTTAGCTGGAAGAAACCCATGTTGGGACAATTCCGTCACCTGGCTAAAGACTTTGTTGTGCTCGGTCAGCTTCCTAAGCTTGTCGCTATTCCTCTCTCGGTGGGTGCCCACCAGAGGTGTGGTGCTGCTGGATTGGGGTAGTTGGCCCTGGAAGCCCCGAGGGCACAAATATTCTAATTCCAGGTGAGTCAGTGGGAGGGTGAGACTCTGTTGCCTGTTATATTGTGTGTATTTCTTGGTTATATGTCATTTGCCTTTGATTATTTGGGATCCAATATAGCCTTACCATTGTGTGGTTCCCTCACCATGTGTTGTCTGAGTAGTGTTCTGCCCATGGGTAAGGAGTTTGGGTGTTTAGTAAGATAATCCCTGGTCCTATCGGTCTTTCTAAAGGCGGCCGGGCCAGTGGATGAGAGCACCCACAGACCCCCGTGTCTCCACAGAGGAGAGCACCCACTGACCCCCGTGTCTCCACAGAGGAGAGCACCCACTGACCCCCGTGTCTCCACAGAGGAGAGCACCCACTGACCCCCGTGTCTCCACAGAGGAGAGCACCCACTGACCCCCGTGTCTCCACAGAGGAGAGCCCCCACTGACCCCCGTGTCTCCACAGGGAAGAGCACCCACTGACCCCCGTGTCTCCACAGAGGAGATCACCCACTGACCCCCGTGTCTCCACAGAGGAGAGCACGCACTGACCCCCGTGTCTCCACAGAGGAGAGCACCCACTGACCCCCGTGTCTCCACAGAGGAGAGCACCCACTGACCCCCGTGTCCCCACAGAGGAGAGCCCCCACTGACCTCCGTGTCTCCACAGGGAAGAGCACCCACTGACCTCTGTGTCTCCACAGAGGAGAGCACCCACTGACCCCAGTGTCTCCACAGAGGAGAGCACCCACTGACCTCCGTGTCTCCACAGAGGAGAGCACCCACTGACCCCCGTGTCTCCACAGAGGACAGCACACACTGACCCCCGTGTCTCCACAGAGGAGAGCACCCACTGACCCCCGTGTCTCCACAGAGGAGAGCACCCACTGACCCCCGTGTCCCCACAGAGGAGAGCCCACACTGACCCCCGTGTCTCCACAGAGGAGAGCACCCACTGACCCCCGTGTCTCCACAGAGGAGAGCACCCACTGACCCCCGTGTCTCCACAGAGGAGAGCACCCACAGACCCCTTTGTCTCCACAGGGAAGAGCAACCACTGACCTCCGTGTCTCCACAGAGGAGAGCACCCACTGACCCCCGTGTCTCCACAGAGGAGAGCACCCACTGACCCCCGTGTCTCCACAGAGGAGAGCACCCACTGACCCCTGTCTCTCCACAGAGGAGAGCACCCACTGACCCCCGTGTCTCCACAGAGGAGAGCACCCACTGACCCCCGTGTCTCCACAGAGGAGAGCCCCCATTGACCCCCGTGTCTCCACAGAGGAGAGCACCCACTGACCCCCGTGTCTCCACAGAGGAGAGCACCCACTGACCCCCGTGTCTCCACAGAGGAGAGCACCCACTGACCCCCGTGTCTCCACAAAGGAGAGCACCCACTGACCCCCGTGTCTCCACAGAGGAGAGCACCCACTGACCCCCGTGTCTCCACAGAGGAGATCACCCACTGACCCCCGTGTCTCCACAGAGGAGAGCCCCCACTGACCCCTGTGTCTCCACAGAGGAGAGCACCCACTGATCCCCGTGTCTCCACAGAGTAGAGCACCCACTGACCCCCGTGTCTCCACAGAGGAGAGCACCCACTGACCCCCGTGTCTCCACAGAGGAGAGCACCCACTGACCCCCGTGTCTCCACAGAGGAGAGCACCCACTGACCCCCGCGTCTCCGCAGAGAGCATTCACTGACCCCCATGTCTCCACAGAGAGCATCCACTGACCCCCGTGTCTCCACAGAGGAGAGCCCCCACTGACCCCCGTGTCTCCACAGAGGAGAGAGAGCACCCACTGACCCCCGTGTCTCCACAGAGGAGAGCACCCACTGACCCCCGTGTCTCCACAGAGAAGAGCACCCACTTACCCCCGTGTCTCCAAAGAGAGCACCCACTGACCCCCGTGTCTCCACAGAGAGCACCCACTGACCCCCGTGTCTCCACAGAGGAGAGCACCCACTGACCCCCGTGTCTCCACAGAGGGGAGAGCACCCACTGACCCCCGTGTCTCCAAAGAGAGCACCCACTGACCCCCGTGTCTCCACAGAGAGCACCCACTGACCCCCGTGTCTACACAGAGGAGAGAGCACCCACTGACCCCCGTGTCTCCACAGAGGAGAGCACCCACTGACCCCCGTGTCTCCACAGAGGAGAGCGCCCACTGACCCCCGTGTCTCCACAGAGGAGAGTCCCCACTGACCCCCGTGTCTCCACAGAGGACAGCACCCACTGACCCCCGTGTCTCCACAGAGGAGAGCACCCACTGACCCCCGTGTCTCCACATAGGAGATCACCCACTGACCCCCGTGTCTCCACAGAGGAGAGCACCCACTGACCCCCGTGTCTCCACAGAGGAGAGCCCCCACTGACCCCCGTGTCTCCACAGAGGAGAGCCCCCACTGACCCCCGTGTCTCCACAGAGGAGAGCGCCCACTGACCCCCGTGTCTCCACAGAGGAGAGCACCCACTGACCCCCGTGTCTCCACAGAGGAGAGCACCCACTGACCCCCGTGTCTCCACAGAGGAGAGCACCCACTGACCCCCGTGTCTCCACAGAGGAGAGCACCCACTGACCCCCGTGTCTCCACAGAGGAGAACACCCACTGACCCCCGTGTCTCCACAGAGGAGATCACCCACTGACCCCTGTGTCTCCACAGAACACCCACTGACCCCCATGTCTCCACAGAGGAGAGCACCCACTGACCCCTGTGTCTCCACACAGGAGAGCCCCCACTGATCCCCGTGTCTCCACAGAGGAGAGCACCCGCTGACCCCCGTGTTTCCACACAGGAGAGCACCCACTGACCCCCGTGTCTCCACAGAGGAGAGCACCCACTGACCCCCGTGTCTCCAAAGAGGAGAGAGCACCCACTGGCCCCCGTGTCTCCACAGAGGAGAGCCCCCACTGACCCCCGTGTCTCCACAGAGGAGAGCCCCCACTGACCCCCGTGTCTCCACAGAGGAGAGCACCCACTGACCCCCGTGTCTGCACAGAGGAGAGCCCCCACTGACCCCCGTGTCTCCACAGAGGAGAACACCCACTGACCCCCGTGTCTCCACAGAGGAGAGCACCCACTGAACCTCGTGTCTCCACAGAGGAGAGCCCCCACTGACCCCCGTGTCTCCACAAAGGAGAGCACACACTGACCCCCGTGTCTCCACAGAGGAGAGCACCTGTGGCACCCCGCACCGAGTGCGTCACAAGAGGGTATTGCAGCCAAAAATGCAGCAGCAATATTCTCTGACTCAGCAGTCACACGGTTAACTCAGAGATCCATACCCTGCATGCATCACCTAGCATAGAGGGCCAATAAGGTCCTTGTGGGCGGAGTGTAGTGGTAGTGTGTAGTGGAAGTTTAAGTTTAGTTTAGAGTCTAAGAGAGACTTGAAAAGGAGTAACAGCAACGTAGAAGAGGGAAGCAAGATCCCCTGCTCTGCAACCTAGGAGAGGGGGTTGCACAGTTCCGTGCGGCCCCCTGGCCACCTTTTCTGGCCGTCTCCCTACCGTCACCCGGTTGAGCACCATCACTCTCGGTGCCTAATCAACTGATCTACGGGCATCAACATGCAGGTTCAAAAGCATCCCGTGCCCATCTACAGCCGGTTTGCTGGTACCGAAGCTGGCAGCAGTTCAGCTCTGCTATATGAACCAGAGGAGTGGAGGGACCGCTTTATAGGAGCACCCCACCACCGCCATACTCAGTCGTCTAGCCAGCGGTGTACCCACCAAAGGACCCAAGGCTCCCCAAAGCATCCGGAACGTACACCCCGGATAGGGCATTCAAGCAGCCTCCTTGTACCCGATCTGGCATTCCTGGGCGACAAAGGCAACACTTAGCTAGAATGGAGGAACACTGCGGATCTCTGAGAAACACTGGTCATTGCTGAGTCCACCCGGTCCACTACCCACCACTGTATACCATGTACTGCGTGCTGGTTACAGTAAAGAACCCGTTACAGAGACTTCCAGTGTCCGTGCCTTCTTATGAACTGTCTAACCGCATACTAAGGTAACTGCAGCTGCCTCAGAACATCTTGTGCAGCTCCTGGCTCCGGGGATCACCGCTCAGCCTGTGGGGAGCGTTCCATCTTGCTGCATTCCATCCCCCGGAGGCCCTGCAGCGCCGGTACAGTTACCGGAACACTCATAGGTGGCGTCACCACAAATTAATGTGGAGCCCCAAGGGACGTGGGGTACTCGGTACCGGACCGGTCTGCTGCTGGGGATGTCACTGGTGGCCTGGTCCGGACCGTGTCCCTGGCTCAGCACAATAAAAGGGGAATATTTACAAGGGAGATTGTCACGGGTGACGCCACCCACTTGATGCGGCCAGTAATGGGGGCCGCCGCTGCTGCAGAACCTCCGGGGGTGATGGAATGGCAGCGGGATGGTATAGTTCCAGTGGGGGGAACTGTATCCCCCGGGGCAGTAAAGGGTTAAAGTCTATTGGGGTTATAGATGGTGGGGAAGAGTTGGAGGACACACACTCACGTTTAGTTGATACTGTAATTCCCTTCTTGTCCTGATGCTGCAGAGCTGACAGGCTGGATCTGCAGGGAGGAATTGTCTCTGTGCTGGATCTGGAGCAAAGGTCGCAATCACTACACAGACTCCAAAGTTGTTTTCCAAAGCTTTACTGCTGATATTATTGCAGATTATAGTCCACGGAGTCTGTAATGGAGGCTGAGCTCTCTCCCCACACCCTGTCCGGGTCGTTGGCCTCCTTGTGCTGCACTCTGTGTGTGTGTCCTGGCTGCTGCTATTAGCTGAGCTGCTGGGATTCCTCACGTCTCTCTCTGTATGCTGCTGGTACCACTTGGCTAGGCAACTTGAGTCCTCTATGCTGTGCTGACCCCTCCGTGTTGCTTCACTCTGGTACTAGGGGGTATCTAGAGATCCCGCTGTTCCTGGATTCGCTGTGCTGTGGGTGCCAGACACAGTACCGGATCCGGTGTCCGTCTCTCTGTGCGTACTTCTGGGGCAAGTGATGGTGTCACTCCAGCTCCCAGACGTGTTCCTCTGTCTTTCGTTCTCCTGTTCCTCTGACCCTTGCTAGGTCTGCACTGAGCTAACTCTGCTCTGTGTCCTCTTCACAACCCTGCTGCGAGCTGAACTGAGCTCTCCCTCATGGACAAGAGTATATATGGAAGCAGGAGGTGCTCCCTCTATTGCCCAGAGGTGGTAGTGTTTGTCAGTGTGTAGTGGGGGAGAGAACCCATGTGATGTTATTGTGGCACATTAACCCATGGGGTGCCACATTCCCCCTTAGTTAAATACAGTACTCCGGGACTGTGGAAAAACACGTAAACAACGATTAAACACAATTAATATTGACATAGACATAAAAATGAAAAAGTACAAAAATCACTAAAATGTGAAAAAGAGTTCGAAAGTCAAAAAGCAGTCTTTCCAGAGGTTTAGTCTATTGCCTCCGGGCTGATGAATATATATACAAGAGAGTTCTTACCACAACCAGGAGATTGCAAAGTTCATACAGGATAGTCTCTGTAGGTACTGGGCTTTTTTAACGTTGCAATAACTATATATATTTGTCCACTGAATTCAATCTATATTCAAACAACATATTTACATTATACATTTAATTCTGTATTTTATTCTTTGTACCTAGCCGGTAACTGACCTTGGGTACTACGCTCTGATTCGCGCAATGTTGGTGGAGTTAGTATGAAAGTGTGAGTGGACGTGTACCTATTTGGGGTGCTTGGTGTTATGGCAGATGGAGGTCTGACTGCAGGACTGGCAAGTTCACTGAGACCAGGAATCTGTTCTTCCTCTTCGGATTCTACTTCCAGTTCTTCAAGTCTTGGGTCTTCCTCAGGTAACACGGGTTCTGGTAACACGGGTTCTGGTAACACAGGTCTGGTTTTGGGTCCACCATTGAAGGGAATGCAATCATTGGTACGACAACTGCTCCATGGTAATTTGGCCATGTTTTAGGAAAATCTCCTAGTACCGTGTGGAATACTTCTTCTTTTTCTTTTTCTTGGGTAGGTTGGACCTGTACGGGTTCTATGACTTCAGGTGTCTTCAGGGTTTCAGGACACAATTTTAGCTGATCACGAGATACGACTTGTGAAGTTCTTCCTTCATCTTTGCTTATCAAATAGGTTTTAACATTGTCTAGATTAGATGGTAAGACTGTGTATGGGACGGCTTCCCACTGATTATCCAGTTTGCCTGTACGTCTCTTTCTCTTGAGAACTTGATCACCTTCCTGTAATGGCATTGCTTGAGTATGTTTGTTAAAAGCCTTCTCTTGTCTTGCTCTTGCTTGTTGTAGGTTTCTCTCTACACATTCTTGCACTTGGTGATACTGTTTCTGACGTTTGACATCCCAATCTGTTTCTTCTAATTCTGTATCTGGTTTTTCAATTCCCATTTCTAGATCAATTGGTAGCTTACCGGGTCTTGCACGCATAAGATAAGCTGGAGTGCAGTTTGTAGAACTCACGGGGACATGGTTGTATAAGTCTACCAAATCCGGTAATTTATCTGGCCACTGGTTTCTTCCTGATTCTGGTAAGGTCTTTAACAGTTCGATTACTATATGATTCATTTTCTCGCATAAACCATTTGTTTGGGGATGATACGTCGTTGTGCGAATCTTCTTACAACCGTACATATTGCAGAATTCCTTGAACAGTTCGGATTCAAAAGCTGGACCTTGGTCTGCAAGGACTTGTTCTGGGTAACCATGTGGTCTACAGAAATGCGTCTGGAATGCTTTTGCTGCCGTCTTCGCTGTCAAGTCTTTGACGGGTACCACCACTAAGAAGCGTGAGTAATGGTCCACGATGGTTAGGGCATAGACATAGCCTGACCGGCTTGGTGACAACTTGACGTGATCTAATGCGACTAGTTCAAGAGGCTGCTTGGTTATTATTGGTTGAAGTGGAGCTTTCTGTAGATCTTTCCTTCTGAGGTTGCATGCGGCACATCTTCTGCACCATAGTTCAATGGATCTTCTCATGCCAACCCAATAGAATCTGTCTCTCAGGATTGCTTCTAACTTCTTCCATCCGAAATGACCTGCGTTGTCATGATAAGCCTCTAAGACCATTTGAGTGTCTTGCTTGGGCACGATTATCTGCCAGACCAGTTCATGCGTCTTGGGATTGGTAAATCATCTACAGAGCTTCCCTTGATGCAGGAACAACTTGCCTCTCTCCTTCCATAGCTGTATAGCTTCAGCTGGGGCATTCTGATCAGGGTGTGCATGTTGTTGCGTAAGCAGTTCTTTCACTAGCTTCACGGCTGGATCAGTATCTTGAGCTTCAGCCCATCCGTAGTGTCTTAACGGGTTAAGGTTTATTTCCTGTTTCTTTTGGTAGATGCCGGGTCGATACTCTTCTACCCTTGAACGATGAAAGGCCGGTAGTTCAATCTCTTCCAACTCTTCCGGTTCCTCTTCCACGTCTTTCAGGTGCGGCATCCGGGATAAGGCATCTGCGTTCCCATTCTTGCGGCCTGCCCGATATTTGATGACAAAGTTGTAGTTTGATAGCCGGGCTATCCATCGCTGCTCCAAAGCACCTAATTTTGCTGTGTCCAGGTGAGTCAATGGGTTGTTATCCGTGTAGATGGTGAATTCTGCACCTGCCAAGTAATGTTTAAAGCTTTCAGTCACAGCCCAGACTACTGCCAGTAGCTCTAACTTGAAGGAGCTGTAGTTCTCGGGATTTCGTTCTGTAGGCCGGAGCTTCCTGCTTGCAAAGGCAATAACTCGTTCTTTGCCTCCTTGCTTCTGCGACAATACTGCTCCCAGTCCCACGTTGCTGGCATCCGTGTAAAGAATGAATGGTTGATGGTAATCAGGATATGCCAGGATCTCTTCTCCCGTCAGTGCACTTTTTAGCTGATTGAAGGAATTTTCTCTTTCTTCATCCCACCATGCCAGGGAATTACAGTTTGAGGTCTTCTTTGATCGTCCTACCAGAATGTCTTGCAGAGGAGCTGCTAGCTTCGTGAATCCTCGGATAAATCTTCTGTAATAGCCTACCAGGCCCAGGAATTGCCTCACTTCTTTTACATTCGTAGGTCTTGGCCAATCCCTTATTGCTGTGACTTTATCAGGATCCGGTGCTACTCCCTCTGGACTCACGACATGTCCCAGGTACTGTACCTTTGGTTTGACAAGGTGACACTTGGATGGCTTGATTTTCATGCCATATTTCGATAAAGCTTCGAACACTTCTGCCAGGTCTTGTAGATGTTGCTCATACGTCTTCGAGTAGACTATGACGTCATCTAGGTACAGGAGGACAGTTTCAAAGTTTTTGTGTCCTAGGCAGCTCTCCATCAGACGTTGGAAGGTCCCAGGTGCGTTGCAGAGTCCGAACGGCATACAATTGAACTCACAGAGGCCCATCGGCGTAGTAAACGCTGTCTTCTCCTTGTCGGCCTCGGCCACAGGAACCTGCCAGTACCCACTAGTCAGATCAAGGGTGGAAAAGTAGTTAGCAGATTTTAATGCAGCTAATGACTCCTCAATCCTAGGTAATGGGTATGCGTCCTTATGTGTAATGCGGTTAATCTGCCGGTAATCTACGCACATCCTCATGGTCCCATCCTTCTTTTTAACTATCACTAGAGTTGCTGCCCAGGGGCTACAACTGTCTCTTATTACCCCTGCAGATTTCATTTCTCTGAGCATGTCTTTGGTGGTTTGGTAGTGAGCTGGTGGTAAGGGTCTATACCTCTCTTTTATAGGCTGATGGTTACCTGTGGGTATAGTGAGCTCTACCCCTTTGATCTGCCCAAAGTCTAACGGGTGTTTGCTGAATATCTGCTCATATTCTTTCACTACCCGGTATACTCCATGCTTGTGACGGGGAGGTGTAGAACTGGTACCTACATGCAACTTTTGGCACCAATCCTCCAGCTTCTCCTCTGAGCCATTGTCATCCGCCTGGCATGACGGGTTCAAGGGCTCAGCGACGGTGATGTTGTTGTTATCAACCATGTACAACTTAGCCATGGTAGCATACTTTGGCAATGTGACCTCATCTTCTCCGCAGTTCAATAGGCGTAATGGCACTCTCCCCCTGTGTACGTCAACCACTCCTCTAGCAGTGAGTATGGTCGGTCTACTGTCTGAGTACACGGGTTCTACCAGGGCCTGATAATCTTGCCCTTTAATGCCTATTGCGGCTCTGCACCACACCAACATTTCAGTTTTGGGAGGAATTACGATTGGTATTGGGTCACTTACTCTTACGCTGCCGATCTCACCTCCGGAGATTTCTACCTGCTGCTTCAACATCAGGGCTTTGATCTCTTTGTGCAGAAGCCTCTGTTGTCCTGTTCCGGCAGTCTCGGCGATTTGCTGCAAAACACTTAACACTTCGGAAAAACATTTTTCAATGACATTCATTCCTACCACCATCACGGGTTCACGGCCTCGCCGGTCGACATCTACGATTATAATACCCTGTTTCTGCAATTCTACCTTCCCAACCTGAATATTCATCTCTCTAAATCCAACCTTTGGTATCATCAATCCATTACCAGCCCACACTTCAAAGTTAAAGCCATCTGGCGCATTAGTAATGTCTGAATCAGCCCAGTACCTTTTATATAGAACATGTGGGATGGATGTTATTTGGGATCCGGTATCCAGCAAGGCACTAAAGGGGATGCCATTCAACACAATAGGGATCACCGGCTTTCCTCCCACAAATTTGTCATACCAGGCTGAGGGGCCTTGAGCGTTCATTCCTGGGGAGCGGCCCGCCTGCCCAGGGTATCGTCGTTTAAAGGACACTCTCGAGCAAAATGACCTGGTTTCTGGCAACGGCGGCAAACGGGCTGTCCATCTGGTTGGTAGCGATCGCTGGGTCGTCCTCTTGCTGCTGGTATCTTCTGGGCCTCGTCCACGGAACATCCTCTCTGCTGGTCGCCAACTCAATCTTGGGTGCAGGTTTTGACTCTCGCAGTTCCTTGATGACCTTGGCCATGGAGATCACGGTGTCTGTCAGGGCATCTAGCTTTTGGTTGATGGCTGCATTTGAGATATAGTCCCCGGCCTCAGCAGCAGTCGTTGACATAGCAGATGTCACTGGCGCTGCCGCCTGCTGAGGTGCTGCTGCAGTGTCAAGCACAGATGTTAATTCCCTTGGCTCTTCCAGCTGCTGCAGACGGATAGCTCTATCTTTCAGCTCAGTAAATGTCATGTCAGGGTTCTGCAGCAGTACCATGCTTAACTGCCCTCGATGGGAAGGGGAATGGAGGCCCTCAATAAATTGGTCAAATAGCATTTTATCAGCTCCCGGGGCTAAAGCAGGTTCTGCCAGCTTAAGGGCTTTGAGTGCTTCCTGCAAGTTCAAGGCAAAGTCTCTGGTACTCTGTTTAGGTTTCTGGTGGCATGCAAAGAACCTCATCTTAGCCCGGGTATCAACAGCAGATTCAAACGTCGCTCTTAGTCTGGTTGCTAGATGCTCTACAGTGTCCTTATCTGTGTCCAGCCAGGACGCCACCTCACGCCGTGCATTGCCCATTAACTGTCCCATTATCATTCCTACACACTGGGCTTCAGTGAGGGGAAACATCACATAATACTCTTTAATCTTTTGCATAAAGTCAGTTAAAGTATTAGGCTCACCGGAGTATTGGGGCAGCCACATTGCCCCCGGAGTATACGGCATCAGGAATGGCATTAAGGATGCTATTCCTTGCGCCGCTGCACCGCCGGGTACTATCACTGGGTCCGGCGTTGCATCTCCATCGGCGACTCCGTCGCCGTCTTGTGCATCGGCCTGCGACATCTTGGGCCCCCTTAGTTAATATGCGCCCTCCGCCTTCCGCTTCCGTCCGGATGTCTCTGGGAGGTTCCGGGGCGCAGCAGGGATCTCCTTCCCCGCCGGATGTCGTCAGCACCAAGGGAGGAGGCTGGGTTCGCGCCAATGCAAGGTACCGCCCCCTCTCTTTCCTGCGCGCCGCGCGCTCCAAAATGGCGGATTTTCAGAAATACAGTTCGGATGGCGCACAGGGTCCAATTCTTTTGGACCGGGTAGATCCTGTTCGTGACGCCAGGTTGTGGAGCCCCAAGGGACGTGGGGTACTCGGTACCGGACCGGTCTGCGTCGGGGATGTCACTGGTGGCCTGGTCCGGACCGTGTCCCTGGCTCAGCACAATAAAAGGGGAATATTTACAAGGGATTTGTCACGGGTGACGCCACCCACTTGGTGCGGCCAGTAATGGGGGCCGCCGCTGCTGCAGAACCTCCGGGGGTGATGGAGTGGCAGCGGAGATGGTATAGTTCCAGTGGGGAGAACTGTATCCCCCGGGGCAGTAAAGGGTAAAGTCTATTGGGGTTATAGATGGTGGGGAAGAGTTGGAGGACACACACTCACGTTTAGTTGATACTGTAATTCCCTTCTTGTCCTGATGCTGCAGAGCTGACAGGCTGGATCTGTAGGGAGGAATTGTCTCTGTGCTGAATCTGGAGCAAAGGTCGCAATCACTACACAGACTCCAAAGTTGTTTTCCAAGGCTTTACTGCTGATATTATTGCAGATTATAGTCCACGGAGTCTGTAATGGAGCTGGGCTCTCTCCCCACACCCTGTCCGGGTCGTTGGCTTCCTTGTGCTGCACTGTGTGTGTGTCCTGAGCTGCTGCTTCAAGCTAAGCTGCTGGGATTCCTCACGTCTCTCTCTGTTTGCTGCTGGTACCACTTGGCTAGGCAACTTGGGTCCTCTATGCTGTGCTGACCCCTCCGTGTTGCTTCGCTCTGGTACTAGGGGGTATCTAGAGATCCCACTGTTCCTGGATTCGCTGTGCTGTGGGTGCCAGACACAGTACCGGATCCGGTGTCCGTCTCTTTGTGCTTACTTCTGGGGCAAGTGATGGTGTCACTCTAGCTCCCAGATGTGTTCCTCTGTCTTTCAGTCTCCTGCTCCTCTGACCCTTGCTAGGTCTGCACTGAGCTAACTCTGCTCTCAATAAGCTCTCAGTTCTCCTGAGCTGTTCACAGCACTACACCGTGCTGTACGGTCTGAGCTCTTCCTCATGGGCAAGACTATATATGGGAGCACGGGGTGCTCCCTCTAGTGCCCAGAGGTGGTAGTGTTTGTCAGTGTGTAGTGGGGGAGAGAACCCATGTGATGTTATTGTGGCACATTAACCCATGGGGTGCCACAATAACAGATGAAGAGGCAGGCAGCCTGGAAGCCCTGCAGGACGACCCCAAGGAGAATTGTGCAGCACAGCCGCCCATCGACCCGGAGGAATTCCATTCAACATCTCTACCCGCCGAGCAGCCCGATGTGATCATTGAGGGAGAGGAGGATGATGACGACGACGAGATCCACAGCACCGCTGAGGACCTCTACACCGCATTTGCCTGGGGAGATACCGTGGACCCTTCGGCCGAGCGACATGCTCGGGTGTGTTGGTCGGGTACTGCTGCAGCGCCTTCTCCGGTGCCATTTAACCGGGTGCCCATCCAGACTGCCCACCAAACTCAAGCCGTTCAGCAGCCTACACGTCGCAGTGACTTTATTCACACTCCACATCGCACTGACGAAGATGTACGTCGCATCCGCAGGGAGGAGTGGCAGGCTCGTATGCGCGCCAACATGCAGGCTCGTGCCGAGGCTCGCCGCCAACCCCCGCTACCTGATGAACTCCGCAAGAAAGGAAGGGTGAGCACTTTCAACCTATCCACCGGGTGGGATTTTGCCAGGGAGGAGGGCGTGCATGAGGAAGTGTTTGTGGGGAGGCGCGATGTAGAGTCACACTTACCGAGAGGGCATCCAGACTGCGACTTGTATAGAGGGGACATTATAACCTACGAGAGGCACGCGTGCTGTGACGGGTGGTTCGCCATACGGGTGCGCAATACTGCCCTTCATAAGTGACTTACTGTTTGAACTTTGCAAAGAGACTTCTCCCTGTTTAATCGCTAACACCGCGACTTGGCGGCTACAACCTGGACTCAAAATAAGGACAGCCGACCGCCCGCCGGGTCCGCGAATGTGTTAACCTGTTTTCTTTTGCCTGCAACATCTAAAGCAAATGTTTACCTGTTACTAATAAAAGTGTTACTTTTATTACCTGTTATAAAATACAAAATACCTCTGTAATGTTGGGTAGCGCGACACTTGGGGAAAAGTGTATTTCACCTAGGGGGAGTGTGGCGCCCCGCAACGAGTGCGTCACAAGAGGGTATTGCAGCCAAAAATGCAGCAGCAATATTCTCTGACTCAGCAGTCACACAGTTAACTCAGAGATCCATACCCTGCATGCATCACCAAGCATAGATGGCAATTAAGGTCCTGGTGGGCGGAGTGTAGTGGTAGTGTGTAGTGGAAGTTTAAGTTTAGTTTAGAGTCTAAGAGAGACTTGAAAAGGAGTAACAGCAACGTAGAAGAGGGAAGCAAGATCCCCTGCTCTGCAACCTAGGAGAGGGGGTTGCACAGTCCCGTGCGGCCCCCTGGCCACCTTCTCTGGCCGTCTCCCTACCGTCACCCGGTTGAGCACCATCACTCTCGGTACCTAATCAACTGAACTACGGGCATCAACATGCGGATTCAAAAACATCCCGTGCCCATCTACAGCCGGTTTGCTGGTACCGAAGCTAGCAGCAGTTCAGCTCTGCTATGCGAACCAGAGGAGTATATTCCTCTATGACTGTCTGCATGTCTGTCCTCCATGTCTCCGGTCTATCCTATCCTTATATTCCTCTATGACTGTCTACATGTCTGTCCTCCATGTCTCCGGTCTATCCTATCCTTATATTCCTCTATGACTGTCTACATGCATGTCTGTCCTCCATGTCTCCGGTCTATCCTATCCTTATATTCCTCTATGACTGTCTACATGTCTATCCTCCAGGTCTCCGGTCTATCCTATCCTTATATTCCTCTATGACTGTCTACATGCATGTCTGTCCTCCATGTCTCCGGTCTATCCTATCCTTATATTCCTCTATGACTGTCTACATGCATGTCTGTCCTCCATGTCTGCGGTCGATCCTATCCTTATATTCCTCTATGACTGTCTATGTCGAGCCCACTGGGACGGGGGTACTCGGTACCGGACCGGGTATGCTACTGGGGAAGTCACGGGTGGTCCTGGTCCGGACCGTGTCCCTGACTTGACAGTGAAAAGGGAATATTTACAGAGGATAATGTCAGTTGTGACGCCACCCACAGTGTGTGGCCAATATTGGGGCCACCGCTGCCTCAGAACCTCCGGGGATGATGTGATGGCAGCTAAGATGGAATAGTTCTCCGTGGGCAGAACTGAGTTCCCCGGGGCTGTGTTGTAAAGTCTATTGTGTAGGGTATAGTGCAGGCTGGTGCTGGGTGCAGTGCACTTACTGTCCAGATGCTGCAGAAATCCTCCTTCAGTGTTGGAGCTGACAAGCTGTGGCTCTCCAGGCGGGGATCTTCTGCAGACCTGTGTGGAAGGAATCATGTGCAGGCAGAAACATGCGAGGGAGTCAGATTCAGGGTTCACCGTGTTTACTTCTCAAAGTTCTTTCTCAGTTACAGTTCCAGTACAGTTCACAACACAAATCTTACACGGGCACAACTTCCCCCTCCGGGTTCCTTTACTCCCTGCAGCCAGGTTGTTCCTTCTGTGACCCCTCACTCTTTCTCTCTGTCCTTTTCAGTTCTCTCTCTCTCTTGTTTACTTGGTGTGCGTGACTCTGGACAGTATGGCGGTGGCTCGGACTCCTGTGAGCCCTCCGTGTTGCCACTGAGCTGCCTGTCCTTTGGGGTAGGGATCCTAACGTGTAGCTGGGGTCCCCCGTCGGTTGTCTGGGGATGCCGGGTGGATCAACGGTCCCCTCCAGAGCCGACAATCTGCTCCTAGCCTAGCCTCCAATAGTCCTCTGTGGTGAGGCTCTACCAGGTTCTCTCTACCGTGTCTTCGGGTTCAATAGGAGGGCTACTCCGCCTGCAGTCTGCCGTCTCAGCCGTGGTTCTAGGGCCCAGTATCACTGGTCCTCTCGTTCCCCACACTTCTGGGTGCCGGCTCCGGTTAAGCTTTCTCTCTGTGGCTCACACTGGCTCTTCAGATTCTGCATCCCTTTCACCCCACTCTTCCAGGACATGTGCTTCTTTCTCTGCTGCTCAGCTTACACAGGCCTACTGCTGTTTTTCGGCCTGTGCCGTGCTCCTCAGCCTGCTGCTTGTCTGTGTCTTTGCTGCTCGGCACCCTGGGCCTACTGACTCCTTTCTCCTCCCCCTGCTCTATATCTACCCTCTGTCACCTGAATTGCTGGGTTGCTCATCCACTGTCTCTAAACCCACCACCCCTTGCCTGCCTAGAGTTCCCAGGCTCCGGGTTGGGTGCTGCTCTCTACTGCTACGTGGGTTGTGTGGACTGTGAGGGTGTTGGTGTTCAACGGTCTTCCCTACCTTCTTGGCTGCAGTTCCCTTTGTGGCCTCCTGGACGCAGGGACGCCACATCTACATGTCTATCCTCCAGGTCTCCGGTCTATCCTATCCTTCTATTCCTCTATGACTGTCTGCATGTCTATCCTCCAGGTCTCCGGTCTATCCTATCCTTATATTCCTCTATGACTGTCTGCATGTCTATCCTCCAGGTCTCCGGTCTATCCTATCCTTATATTCCTCTATGACTGTCTACATGCATGTCTGTCCTCCACGTCTCCGGTCTATCCTATCCTTATATTCCTCTATGACTGTCTGCATGTCTATCCTCCAGGTCTCCGGTCTATCCTATCCTTCTATTCCTCTATGACTGTCTGCATGTCTATCCTCCAGGTCTCCGGTCTATCCTATCCTTATATTCCTCTATGACTGTCTGCATGTCTATCCTCCAGGTCTCCGGTCTATCCTATCCTTCTATTCCTCTATGACTGTCTGCATGTCTATCCTCCATGTCTCCTGTCTATCCTATCCTTACATTTCTCTATGACTCTGTCTACATGGCTGTCCTCCATGTCTCTGGTCTATCCTATCCTTATATTCCTCTATGACTGTCTACATGTCTATCCTCCATGTCTCCGGTCTATCCTATCCTTATATTCCTCTATGACTGTCTACATGTATATCCTCTATTACCCAGTGAATCTGTAGCACCCCAGGGTCCCGATGTTATGCCTGGAAGCAAAAGAGGGGTTCCCTATTCAGGTGGCACAGCATCCAACACTTTCCTGCCTTCAGACCAGAAGGGAGAGCTCTAGAACCCGGCTGGAGGGGAGCTTCTGTGTATAAAGTTCTGGCCGGAGGAGGAGTGAGTGAGAACAGCCATGGAGAGGGACCGGGTCACGACTACCGTGATCCCAGAGAGACAGCACCGGCCCGGCCCCAAGTTCCCCACGGCCTGGGGTCGCCTCATATCCTATCCTTATATTCCTCTATGATTGTCTACATATCTATCCTATCCTTATATTCCTCTATGACTGTCTACATGTCTATCCTCCAGGTCTCCGGTCTATCCTATCCTTATATTCCTCTATGACTCTGTCTACATGTCTATCCTCCATATCTCCGGTCTATCCTATCCTTATATTCCTTTATGACTGTCTACATGTCGATCCTCTATGTCTCCAGTCTACCCTATCCTTCTATTCCTCTATGACTGTCCACACATGTCTATCCTCCATGTCTCCGGTCTATCCTATCCTTCTATTCCTCTATGACTGTCTGCATGTCTATCCTCCATGTCTCCGGTCTATCCTATCCTTATATTCCTCTATGACTGTCTGCATATCTATCTTCCATGCCTCCGGTCTATCCTATCCTTATATTCCTCTATGACTGTCTGCATGTCTATCCTCCATGTCTCCGGTCTATCCTATCCTTATATTCCTCTATGACTGTCTGCATGTCTATCTTCCATGCCTCCGGTCTATCCTATCCTTATATTCCTCTATGACTGTCTGCATGTCTATCTTCCATGCCTCCGGTCTATCCTATCCTTATATTCCTCTATGACTGTCTGCATGTCTATCTTCCATGCCTCCGGTCTATCCTATCCTTATATTCCTCTATGACTGTCTGCATGTCTATCTTCCATGCCTCCGGTCTATCCTATCCTTATATTCCTCTATGACTGTCTGCATGTCTATCCTCCATGTCTCCGGTCTATCCTATCCTTATATTCCTCTATGACTGTCTGCATGTCTATCTTCCATGTCTCCAATCTATCCTATCCTTATATTCCTCTATGACTGTCTGCATGTCTATCCTCCATGTCTCCGGTCTATCCTATCCTTATATTCCTCTATGACTGTCTGCATGTCTATCTTCCATGCCTCCGGTCTATCCTATCCTTATATTCCTCTATGACTGTCTGCATATCTATCCTCCATGTCTCCGGTCTATCCTATCCTTATATTCCTCTATGACTGTCTGCATGTCTATCTTCCATGTCTCCAATCTATCCTATCCTTATATTCCTCTATGACTGTCTGCATGTCTATCCTCCATGTCTCCGGTCTATCCTATCCTTATATTCCTCTATGACTGTCTGCATGTCTATCCTCCATGTCTCCAGTCTATCCTATCCTTATATTCCTCTATGACTGTCTGCATGTCTATCCTCCATGTCTCCGGTCTATCCTATCCTTATATTCCTCTATGACTGTCTGCATGTCTATCCTCCATGTCTCCGGTCTATCCTATCCTTATATTCCTCTATGACTGTCTGCATATCTATCCTCCATGTCTCCGGTCTATCCTATCCTTATATTCCTCTATGACTGTCTGCATGTCTATCTTCCATGCCTCCGGTCTATCCTATCCTTATATTCCTCTATGACTGTCTGCATGTCTATCCTCCATGTCTCCGGTCTATCCTATCCTTATATTCCTCTATGACTGTCTGCATGTCTATCTTCCATGCCTCCGGTCTATCCTATCCTTATATTCCTCTATGACTGTATCCAGTCTATCCTGTTCTTGTAGTTTTATATTATGCGGTCTCATTGTCTATCCTGACTCTGGCTTACCCTCACAGCAGGAGTCTGATTGCTGCTAAGTGTCACAAGTAGCGAGATCGTTAGCGAGATCACTGTTACGTCACAAAACCTGTGACGTTTGAACGATCTCGCTAACGATCTCGTTATGTGTGACGGGGGCTTTATCCTTCTATCCCCATGTCATTGTCTGTATCTCCTGACTCTTGAGGGATATCGGTGTTATCACAATGACATCTCTCTGTGTTACCTAGATACTTTGTCATAATTACTTTGGAAAACATCCAAATCTGTAATTACACCTTGTAGAGAAATATGTATCTCAGGGACTGGACACCAGAACTGTTAAGGGGTTAAATTCCAGGTCAGTCCACAAGAGGTCACAACCTGCTTTAAGCACAAAGCTTTTCCTAGTCACAGTGATGGCAAGTCTCCCCAGGGGCATCCCGGAAAGCACACAGTGAAACATTTCACCCCCATAGCCAGAAAGAGAAGGGGATCAAAGACTTCACCAAATGTTTAGTATAGCCGTGATATTTACTGTGGGAAAGAATTGGTTTAGAAAAAAGGAGCATTTGAAAAATAATGTATGCATGGCTAAATGAGTGATCGTCCAATCATAGACCCAGAAGTAGAATGTTACACTAGAAGGCCGGTCTAGAATCTGACCCGAGTCTATATCTGGGCTCACACAGCTAAAGTCCTGATGGGTCAGCTGAAGCTGCTGTGAACCTCTTTCCATATATCTCCGCTCTCCCCATCGGGCAGCAGAAGTCAAGTTTAGGTTTCTGTAAGTTTCCCCTTTTTATTTCATTGTTTGCATATGTGTATGTCACTTTTTATTTCTATTTTTATATCTTTTTATGTAAGCACTGTACTTTTTATATTAAAGCTTTAAACTTTAATAAGTCTGAACCTTGTAAACTCTAAAGAATCTATAACCCTAGAAAGGTGTGAGGTTGTTGATTGTCTGATAAGTCTTAGTTTAGGGGAACTCATCGGCCCCCCAAATTTCGGTGATTGGTGGCAGTGTGTGTGAAGCGGGGTGCGCGGTGTGAGTCGGGGTGTGATTGATGCTCCCTTTCAGCATAGGACAGAGGTCGAGTGCTGGATTCAGTGAGAGGAGATAGATTAACCCTTGCAGGCGCAAGCCTAAGTCACGTGCTGAGGAGTGGGTACGTGACAGATTGGTGGCAGCGGTGGGATAGAATTTATTTCTATTAGAGCATTAGTGCCTGGTTTAAGAAATTATTCCCTCAACTAAAGAATTGGTGTCCTTGCGAGGAGCGACCAGTTCTACAAGGTTCAGCTCAGTGCTTAATTAGACATACTTGCTGTCTCCCTCCCCTGTTTTTCTTTTCTTTTCTTTTTTTTTTTTATTTGGCAAAGGCTGTTCATAAATATGGCGGCCCAATACAAGAAGAAGAGCCTGCAGACTCTGATCAACCTCTGCCCAATACAAGAAGAAAAGCCTGCAGACTCTGATCCACCTCTGCCCAATACAAGAAGAAGAGCCTGCAGACTCTGATCAACCTCTGCCCAATACAAGAAGAAGAGCCTGCAGACTCTGATCAACCTCTGCCCAATACAAGAAGAGCCTGCAGACTCTGATCAATCTCTGCCCAATACAAGAAGAAGAGCCTGCAGACTCTGATCAACCTCTGCCCAATACATGAAGAAGAGCCTGCAGACTCTGATCAACCTCTGCCCAATACAAGAAGAAGAGCCTGCAGACTCTGATCAACCTCTGCCCAATACAAGAAGAGCCTGCAGACTCTGATCCACCTCTGCCCAATACAAGAAGAAGAGCCTGCAGACTCTGATCAACCTCTGCCCAATACAAGAAGAAGAGCCTGCAGACTCTGATCGACCTCTGCCCAATACAAGAAGAAGAGCCTGCAGACTCTGATCAACCTCTGCCCAATACAAGAAGAAGAGCCTGCAGACTCTGATCCACCTCTGCCCAATACAAGAAGAAGAGCCTGCAGACTCTGATCCACCTCTGCCCAATACAAGAAGAAGAACCTGCAGACTCTGATCAACCTCTGCCCGATACAAGAAGAAGAGCCTGCAGACTCTGATCGACCTCTGCCCAATACAAGAAGAAGAGCCTGCAGACTCTGATCAACCTCTGCCCGATACAAGAAGAGCCTGCAGACTCTGATCCACCTCTGCCAATACAAGAAGAAGAGCCTGCAGACTCTGATCAACCTCTGCCCAATACAAGAAGAAGAGCCTGCAGACTCTGATCAACCTCTGCCCAATATAAGAAGAAGAGCCTGCAGACTCTGATCAACCTCTGCCCAATACAAGAAGAAGAGCCTGCAGACTCTGATCCACCTCTGCCCAATACAAGAAGAAGAGCCTGCAGACTCTGATCAACCTCTGCCCAATACAAGAAGAGCCTGCAGACTCTGATCAACCTCTGCCCAATACAAGAAGAAGAGCCTGCAGACTCTGATCAACCTCTGCCCAATACAAGAAGAAGAGCCTGCAGACTCTGATCAACCTCTGCCCAATACAAGAAGAAGAGCCTGCAGACTCTGATCAACCTCTGCCCAATACAAGAAGAAGAGCCTGCAGACTCTGATCGACCTCTGCGAGCAAAGAGGAATAGAGACTGCCGAGAAATCCAAGGATATGTTGGCACACGCCTTGGCAGAGCACGACTTGGCGCAGACTGATGAAGCACCTGAACAAGGACAGAGTCCACCTCCGAGAGGCCACGGAATGCCAGTTCTTGCACCGGAGATGTCCTCTGGAGGTGCCAGCAATGCCAGTTTTGAGGAGTCTATGGACTTGACTTTACAAATGGCCTTACAACAGCTGGGAACAAGTGATCCCAATCAGCGCCTGCAGCTTATTACACAGTACCAAGAGGCTGCAGAACGCCGGGCCGAGAGAGAGGCTGCAGAATGCCGGGCCGAGAGAGAGGCTGCAGAATGCCGGGCTGTGAGAGAGGCTGCAGAATGCCGGGCCGAGAGAGAGGCTGCAGAACACCGGGCCGAGAGAGAGGCTGCAGAACGCTGGGCCGAGAGAGAG
Organism: Allobates femoralis; assembly: GCA_033576535.1. NCBI lineage: Eukaryota > Metazoa > Chordata > Amphibia > Anura > Aromobatidae > Allobates > Allobates femoralis. The sequence goes on from JARQOC010000002.1 coordinate 753,598,492, forward strand.
GCTACAGAACGCCGGGCCGAGAGAGAGGCTACAGAACGCCGGGCCGAGAGAGAGGCTGCAGAACGCTGAGCTGAGAGAGAGGCTGCAGAATGCTGGGCCGAGAGAGAGGCCGCCCAGGCTGAGAGAAAGGCTGCAGAATTCCAGGTTGAGAGAGAGGCTGCTGCTGCAGAACGCCGGGCCAAGCGAGAGGCTGCAGAATGTCGGGCCGAGAGAGAGGCTGCAGAATGCCGGGCTGAGAGAGAAGCTGTAGAACACTGAGCAGAGAGAGGCTGCAGAACGCCGGGCCGAGAGAGAGGCTGCAGAATGACGGGCTCAGAGAGAAGCTGCTGCTGCAGAACGCCAGGCCGAGAGAGAAGCTGCAGAACGCCGGGCCTAGAGAGAGGCTGCAGAACGCCGGGCCTAGAGAGAGGCTGCAGAACGCCGGGCCAAGAGAGAGGCTGCAGAACGCCAGGCCGAGAGAGAGGCCGCCCTGACTTAAAGCGAGAGAGCGTTCCAGCTTCAGATGTCCCAAGTAGATGGATGAAGGACACGGCTTAGATACTTTTCTTCGGTGGTTTGAGAAAACCTGCAGACAATACCATCTACCCCGTGAGCAGTGGGCATTGCATCTAGCCCCAGGACTGAGAGGCAAAGCCGTGGAGGCGTTTGCTGACCTCCCATCTGACCTAGATGGGGACTATGATGCAATCAAAAAGGCTCTGAACAGGAAATACAACCTAACCCAGAAGTGTATCGGAGAAAGTTCTGGAACCTACAACGTGGATCAACTGACAGCTATGCAGATTTTGTGATCACTTTGAGGACCACGTTCCACCAATGGATTAAGGGACTTTCTGTTAGCAGCTATGAGGCCTTAATGGATCTTATGGTCAAGGATCAATTTCTTCACATGTGCCCCATGGATGTACGACAATTTGTGTGTGATCGAGACCCACCAACTGCGGATGAGGCTGCAAAGATTGTGGCCCGCTACGTGGCCAACAGGATGCCGGAGGTGCGGAAGCCATGGGGATTCAGCTGGAAGGGAGGTAAGCCAAATGGGGACCCCCCTCCCTCTGCCAGCCGATCACCAGTGCTGTCCTAACCCACCCAAACAAAAAATTGTTTCCGACTCGAAATAGTCCGTGTACTGTCTGTGATTTTGCTCGACCCATAGACTGGCATTGGTGAGTCTCGCACGTGAATTACATACTGTCACAGCATCTTGTGATTTGTTTCTATTCCGTGAAACAGATTAGAAAATAATGCCTGACACTCGCCAACGTGCTCTTGGACATAGAATAGCATTGTTCCAACTGCAATGCGATAAAATCACGCATTGCACTCGTCCAACTTTCACGCCAATGTGTCCGTACCCTAACTGTAGACGTTGACACTGGCATTTTGTGGGTACTATTTAATGAAGCTGCCGGATGAGGAGCTGTGAGGCGTCGATTTCTCACACTGGAGACTCTAATGTACTTGTCTTGTTGCTCAGTTGTGCAGCTGGGCTCCCACTTCTCTTTCTACTCTGGTTAGAGCTGGTTTGTGCTCTCCTCTGAAGGGAGTAGGATACACCGTTGTAGGAAATCTTCAGTTTCTTGGCAATTTCTGGCATGGAATAGCCTTCATTTCTAAGAACAAGAATAGACTGTCGAGTTTCACATGAAAGTTCTCTTTTTCTGTTCATTTTGAGAGTTTCATAGAACAAACAAATGTAATGACCAGATTCTCATCCTCCTTCTCAAAGGACGGTCAGTTTTATAGCTTCTCTAATCAGACAAACCGTTTTCAGCTGTGCTAACATACTTGTACAAGGGTTTTCTAGGATTCTCTAAACATCCATTAGCCTTCTTACACAGTTATTAAACACAAGGTACCATTAAAACACTGGAGTGGTGGTTGTTAGAAATGGGCCTCTATACAACTATGTAGATCTTGCATTAAAAACCAGACGTTTGCAGCTAGAATAGTCATTTACCACATTAGCAATGTATAGAGAGTATTTCTGATTCATTTAATGTTAGCTCCATTGAAAACAAATGTGCTTTTCTTTCATAAATAAGGAGATTTGTAAATGACCTTAAACCTTTGACTGGTAGTTGTGTAATTGATGGAGTAGATAGAGCTGATCTGTCAGTGCGGAGGCTGCGGGAGCTGCGGCTCATTTGCTCCCATCACTTATATTGACTCGTTGTGTCTCCAGTGCTCTCATCTCATCAGGACATTTCTTCATTTTGGCTCAGTCACTGAATATTGCACAAGATCTGATTGCAGCACCGTGCCCCAGGTGCGGCTGCTCGTGCTCCTCCTCAATATTAGCTGTTTGGGTGTTACCCTAAACATTAACTTCTGGAGTAGATAAAACATTTGGCAAAATCATGGTAATAACACTGAAAGGGTGACGTGATGTGAAAGAAGAAATAACCTAAACTATGGAATCTAGCAAGAAGGGTGTGGAGGCCGCTAGGTGCACCGCCACCGGCACCACCATCTGGGCAGCAGTGATATCACACGCGGGTCACAAGTGGCCTCCAGAAAATGTGATAGTGGTGAGGAGGTGGGGAAGATTTAGGATAAGTCATATTACCCTTGTCTGTCACATCGGAGGGTGGAGTGATCCCACTGACACGGACACCCTCTGTGTGAGGGTGAGGTCTCCTCTCCCACCGCCATCATTGGATTGTTGACTTTCGGTTACATCTCTGGGATCAGCGACCTCCGGTGACCGTGACCGGCTGCTTTCCTGAGACGGTTCTCCCGGGGCTACTGAAGATATAATGTAAAACCGGTTCTTCAAGTTGGTTGAGAGCAGTCAGCACCCGGCCTGGAACGAGGTGGACGACACAAGTCAGCGCCCGTCTCTGAGGATGGTGGATAGGAGCGGCCCCTGGCACAAGTGAGGGTAGAATAAGATCAGAGGTGGACGACACAAGTCAGTGCCCGTCTCTGAGGATGGTGGATAGGAGCGGCCCCTGGCACAAGTGGGGGTAGAATAAGATCAGAGGTGGACGACACAAGTCAGTGCCCGTCTCTGAGGATGGTGGATAGGAGTGGCCCCTGGCACAAGTGGGGGTAGAATAAGATCAGAGGTGGACGACACAAGTCAGTGCCCGTCTCTGAGGATGGTGGATAGGAGTGGCCCCTGGCACAAGTGGGGGCAGAATAAGATCAGAGGTGGACGACACAAGTCAGTGCCCGTCTCTGAGGATGGTGGATAGGAGTGGCCCCTGCCACAAGTGAGGGTAGAATAAGAACAGAGGTGGACGACACAAGTCAGTGCCCGTCTCTGAGGATGGTGGATAGGAGCGGCCCCTGGCACAAGTGGGGGTAGAATAAGATCAGAGGTGGACGACACAAGTCAGTGCCCGTCTCTGAGGATGGTGGATAGGAGTGGCCCCTGGCACAAGTGGGGGCAGAATAAGATCAGAGGTGGACGACACAAGTCAGTGCCCGTCTCTGAGGATGGTGGATAGGAGTGGCCCCTGCCACAAGTGAGGGTAGAATAAGAACAGAGGTGGACGACACAAGTCAGTGCCCGTCTCTGAGGATGGTGGATAGGAGTGGCCCCTGCCACAAGTGGGGGTAGAATAAGATCAGAGGTGGACGACACAAGTCAGCGCCCGTCTCTGAGGATGGTGGATAGGAGCGGCCCCTGGCACAAGTGGGGGTAGAATAAGATCAGAGGTGGACGACACAAGTCAGTGCCCGTCTCTGAGGATGGTGGATAGGAGTGGCCCCTGGCACAAGTGGGGGTAGAATAAGATCAGAGGTGGACGACACAAGTCAGTGCCCGTCTCTGAGGATGGTGGATAGGAGTGGCCCCTGCCACAAGTGGGGGTAGAATAAGATCAGAGGTGGACGACACAAGTCAGTGCCCGTCTCTGAGGATGGTGAGATAGAGTGGCCACCTGCACAGTGGGGGTAGAATAAGATCAGAGGTGGACGCACAAGTCAGTGCGCGGTCATGAGGATGGTGGATAGGAGCGTCCCCTGCCGAAGTGGGGGTAGAATGGTCAAGGTGGACGAGCACAAGTCATGCCCGCTCTGAGGATGGTGGAAGGAAGGGCCCTGGCACAAGTGGGGTAGAATAAGATCAGAGTGGACGACCAAGTCGTGCACAGGGGGTAGGAATGGATAGGAGTGGGCCACCAAGCCAGTGCGGTGTGAATAGGATCAGGTGAGACAAGGAGTCGCCCCTGCCATGGGTATAGGTAGGATAGAGGTGGCGCACACTGCCACAGATGAGGTGTGAGATAGATCAGAGGTGGCCCACAAGTGCAGTGCTCCAATACTAGAGAGGTGGACAGAGTCGCCCTGCACAAGTGGGGTAGTAATAGAGGGCGACTGCACAAGTCAGTGGCGGTCTGATGATAGGGTGGACGTGGCCCAGCACAAGTGCGGTGAATAAGATCAGAGTGATGGAGGACCCATGCAAGTGGGGGTTATGAAGGATGAGGAAGGATGCCCATAGTGCACAAGTGGGGGTGAGAAGTAGATCAGAGGCTGGACGACACAGAGGGTCTAGCGATCTGAAGGATGGTGGAAGAGGCCCTGTCAGGCCCGTGCCTGAGGATGAGTAGATAGAGGTGGCCCCTGACACAAGTCAGGGGCCCTAGCATAAGGATGGGGATGGAGGCCCTCTGGCACCAAGTGGTGAGGATGAGTAAGGATCAGGGTGGACCCAAGTCCAAGTGGGCGCTAGATAGGATGGTGGGATAGAGTGGCCCCTGGCCAGTGCGAGGAATAGGATAGGAGTGGCCCGCACAAGTCAGGGGTCTTAGAATGGGATAGGTGTGACCGCACAAGTGCGGAGATAAGATCAGAGGTGGAGTGACAGTCAGGGCGCCCTGCTCTGAAATGGGGGATAGAATAAGTCATGCAGAAGTGGGGACACAATAAGATGCCAGTTCTGAGAACAAGTGATGCGTCCCTGGACGAAGTGGGGATAGTAAGGTCATGAGTGGGTAGAATAAGTCAGGTGGACCACAAGTCGAGGTGGTGGAGGATGGGCCCATAGGACATGGGTAGACAAATGGGTAGATGATCAGAGGTGGACGACAAACAGTGCCCGTTCTGAGGATGGTGGATAGGAGTGGCCCCTGCCACAAGTGGGGGTAGAATAAGATCAGAGGTGGACGACACAAGTCAGCGCCCGCTCTGAGGATGGTGGATAGAGTGGCCCCTGCCACAAGTGGGGGTAGAATAAGACAGAGGTGGCGAGCACAAGCAGTGCCCGTCCTGAGGAGGTGGATAGGAGTGGCCCCTGCCAAGGGAAAGTGAGGGGTAGAATAAGACAGAGTGGGACACACAGTCAGGATGCCCGGTCTCTGAGGATGGGGGATAGGAATGGCCCCTGGCAACAAAGTGGTGGTAGATTCAAGATCAGGGTGGACGGACACCAAGTCAATGGGGGCTGATAGATGAGGTGGAGACAAGATGTGCCGCCTCAAGTGGGTGGTAGAAGTAGATCAGCAGGGCGGGTGACTAGAATCAGAGTGGCCGACCAGTCAGGGCATGTGTGATGGAGTGGCTAACGGCCCTGACAAGGGGGTAGAATAAGACAGAGGTGGACGACACAAGTCAGTGCCCGTCTCTGAGTGGTGGGATAGGAGCGGCCCCTGCCACAAGTGGGGGTAGAATAAGATCAGAGGTGGACGACAATCAAGCCCTAGAGCGCCTGGAGGATGGTGGATAGGAGGGCCTGCACAAGTGGGGGTAGAATAAGATCAGAGGTGGACGACACAAGTCAGCGCCCGTCTCTGAGGATGTGTGGATAGGAGTGGCCCCTGCCACAAGTGGGGGTAGAATAAGATCAGAGGTGGACGACACAAGTCAGTGCCCGTCTCTGAGGATGGTGGATAGGAGTGGCCCCTGCACAAGTGGGGGTAGAATAAGATCAGAGGTGGACGACACAAGTCAGTGCCCGTCTCTGAGGATGGTGGATAGGAGTGGCCCCTGGCACAAGTGGGGGTAGAATAAGATCAGAGGTGGACGACACAAGTCAGTGCCCGTCTCTGAGGATGGTGGATAGGAGTGGCCCCTGCCACAAGTGGGGGAGAATAAGATCAGAGGTGGACGACACAAGTCAGCGCCCGTCTCTGAGGATGGTGGATAGGAGTGGCCCCTGGCACAAGTGGGGGTAGAATAAGATCAAGGTGGACGACACAAGTCAGTGCCCGTCTCTGAGGATGGTGGATAGGATGTGCCCCTGGCACAAGTGGGGGTAGAATAAGATCAGAGGTGGACGACACAAGTCAGTGCCCGTCTCTGAGGATGGTGGATAGGAGCGGCCCCTGGCACAAGTGGGGGTAGAATAAGATCAGAAGGTGGACGACAACAAGTCAGTGCCCCGTCTCTGAGGATGGTGGATAGGAGCGGCCCCTGGCACAAGTGGGGGTAGAATAAGATCAGAGGTGGACGACACAAGTCAGTGCCCGTCTCTGAGGATGGTGGATAGGAGCGGCCCCTGCCACAAGTGGGGGTAGAATAAGGTCAGAGGTGGACGACACAAGTCAGTGCCCGTCTCTGAGGATGGTGGATAGGAGCGGCCCCTGGCACAAGTGGGGGTAGAATAAGATCAGAGGTGGACGACACAAGTCAGTGCCCGGCTCTGAGGATGGTGGATAGGAGTGGCCCCTGGCACAAGTGAGGGTAGAATAAGATCAGAGGTGGACGACACAAGTCAGTGCCCGGCTCTGAGGATGGTGGATAGGAGTGGCCCCTGGCACAAGTGAGGGTAGAATAAGATCAGAGGTGGACGACACAAGTCAGTGCCCGTCTCTGAGGATGGTGGATAGGAGTGGCCCCTGGCACAAGTGGGGGTAGAATAAGATCAGAGGTGGACGACACAAGTCAGCGCCCGTCTCTGAGGATGGTGGATAGGAGTGGCCCCTGGCACAAGTGGGGGTAGAATAAGATCAGAGGTGGACGACACAAGTCAGCGCCCGTCTCTGAGGATGGTGGATAGGAGTGGCCCCTGCCACAAGTGGGGGTAGAATAAGATCAGAGGTGGACGACACAAGTCAGCGCCCGTCTCTGAGGATGGTGGATAGGAGTGGCCCCTGCCACAAGTGGGGGTAGAATAAGATCAGAGGTGGACGACACAAGTCAGTGCCCGTCTCTGAGGATGGTGGATAGGAGTGGCCCCTGGCACAAGTGGGGGTAGAATAAGATCAGAGGTGGACGACACAAGTCAGCGCCCGTCTCTGAGGATGGGGGATAGGAGTGGCCCCTGGCACAAGTGGGGGTAGAATAAGATCAGAGGTGGACGACACAAGTCAGTGCCCGTCTCTGAGGATGGTGGATAGGAGTGGCCCCTGCCACAAGTGGGGGCAGAATAAGATCAGAGGTGGACGACACAAGTCAGCGCCCGTCTCTGAGGATGGTGGATAGGAGTGGCCCCTGCCACAAGTGGGGTAGAATAAGATCAGAGGTGGACGACACAAGTCAGTGCCCGTCTCTGAGGATGGTGGATAGGAGCGGCCCCTGCCACAAGTGGGGGTAGAATAAGATCAGAGGTGGACGACACAAGTCAGCGCCCGTCTCTGAGGATGGTGGATAGGAGCGGCCCCTGGCACAAGTGGGGGTAGAATAAGATCAGAGGTGGACGACACAAGTCAGTGCCCGTCTCTGAGGATGGTGGATAGGAGTGGCCCCTGGCACAAGTGGGGGTAGAATAAGATCAGAGGTGGACGACACAAGTCAGCGCCCGTCTCTGAGGATGGTGGATAGGAGTGGCCCCTGCCACAAGTGGGGGCAGAATAAGATCAGAGGTGGACAACACAAGTCAGTGCCCGTCTCTGAGGATGGTGGATAGGAGTGGCCCCTGGCACAAGTGGGGGTAGAATAAGATCAGAGGTGGATTCCCCAGATCCCTGATCACTGAGTTCTGGTGAATCAGAGATGATGACGTTGCATTGATAAAGGACGTTTCCCTGTAATGGAGCAATGATCACTGGATGTGACAAGAACTGATAATGTCTCTATTTGTAGAATCTTTATCTAATTAGTAACTGGGAAGAATAATAAGAAAGGCCAAGAGTCCAATACCAAGGACAAGATGTAACACCACAAACCAGGGAAATATAACACAGGAATATGATAAAACAAATGGAAACTCTTCATAGATATAACAGCAGCAATGTAAATCCTCGGTCAGACAGAAGACGCCCACATGGTAACAAGTGATTTGGTAACAAGTGATATGTGGACATTAAGACTGGAAACACAGTCCAAGTGACATACAAGTTACTCGCGCAAACCTCGGACCATTCACCCAGGATTGCCTCCCCCCCGGACAGGAGTGCAATGGCCGCAAGGCCCGGGGGGTTACTCTGTAGCCGGCCCTGTGATACTTCAGGGAGGTCACAACAGCTATGGCCCAGCTCCATGTCCCTGGCCGTGCAGTGATGGGGGTTATTTACAGGGGATATGAGTCTTTTCGTGACGCCACCTGTGGTGTTCGGCCAAGGATGGCTGACACTGCTTGGGTGAGCCCCAGGGGATGGTATTGTGGCAGCCGGGAAGGTAATGCTCCCCACAAGTGGTGCTTGCCCTGGGATATGTGAGAGTCTTTTGAGAGGATGGTGGTTGCAGTTTCTTTACTTTTACTTGCAGCTCAGCAGTTACAGCCCAGGAGGGGCTCCGTGTCCTTCAGGTCAGCACTGCAAACAACTCCCACACAATTTGGGTCCACTCCTCCGAGACACCTTTCCAGGTTGTCTCCTCTGTGCTGGCTGCTGGCTTTTCCTGCCCTGCACATTCGTGCTACAGTGTCCCAAGCTGGTGGCTGTGGGCCTTGTTGAGCAATAATCAACACGTCCTCTGACCCTAGGTATGGCCACCATTTTGTGGATTGTCCACGGTTGTTGGCTACGGCGCCTGCAGCTCAGTAGCCCCCAGTTTCCTGGCTCAACCTTGCAGTGTTGTTGCCAGATTGGGGTCAGTCCCCTCTTGCAACCAGTTCCTCCACCATGACTGGAAGTCGGGGTGAATTCGGGGTTCACACTGGCCTGAGTTCCATGGGCGACCTACCCACTGGTCCCCACTCCTCCCCAGCGCCACAGATTCCCTAGAAGTCCATCTTTGTTGGTGGTCTACTCTGTCCAACTGTTCTGACAGTCTTCTCCTTCCAACTCTGACTGACTGTCCGACTGTCTGTCTCCTCCTCTTCCTCTCTGCTTTTCTACTCTCTAACCCCACCCCCTCTACCTACTCTCACCTCCTGCCAGCAGATTGGGCTCCTCGTGTGAGGTCACTTCTGCCCCCTCGATCTCCTGGCCAGGAGTTAGGATGGGTGTTGGGTGCAGGTGTGTATGTCTCGGGATTGTGTCCCCTCCTTACCTATGGATTAGGTGCAGTACCGCTGTGGCTACCAGACCGCAGGGGCGCCACAGGAGCAGTGGAGCTACAGAGAAATAAATAACACTGACAGTATCCCATTCAAAGAGGCAGGGTTCATGCCGGGTGAATGATTCGAGACTCGTGCGAGTAACTCGCATGACAGTCAGACAGTGTGTTTCCAGCCTAATGGTGGAATCAGCACACAAAGCAGGAACAAGGTGCAGAAAAGGCCACAGGAATGACAAATAACATGGTGGCATCGGCCTCACGGGGCTGGGATGTAATGGTGGCTATCTGTCACGCCGGTCTCTCTGGCTGGCTGGCGGGCTGTCCTCAGCTGAATAAGAAGGGGTTAAAAGTTGTGGATGGCGGGGCAGGATCATCCGCTGTCAATAAGTACTATCCAGACCATGGGTGCAGCAGAATAAGACTCACATTTACTGGAGCAGTTTATGATGGTGGTCTATGGCTCCTGGGTGTAGCTGGGAGGATAGGTACAGAGCTGTATGGGTGCATCCTCACCCCTTAGTGCCCTATACAGAGGGAGCTACTGGGCCTTACTAACTATTTACATTTCATAGAACAGCTATGTGTACAGGAGAGGCAGACCTGATGTAATCCCCCGCCCAGACTATGCCCGGGGTTAAAGTACCCTAGTCCAGATTATCCTTCTCTAGGCCCCAATATATCCCCCAGATGCTGTAGAGCTGATTTTTCACCATTCAGTGATAACTTAATATTCCTTCATTTCTCCCCAGGTTATTGTGGTTTCATTTTGTCTGGGAAGTGAGAAACCAAGTGATACCTTTTATTACTTCAACCACAAAAACCTCCCTGTTCATCTCCCTCCATAATCCTGTGTCAGTGGTGTCCGTCCTGCACTTCCTGTGTCCAGATGTCCCCCTATTTTCTGATTGGCCAGTGGTAGCCATATTTGCACACCCAAGTGATGGATGTGGAAATATGGTGCTCGCTGGTGGTGGTACCTACAACCGAAGCAGACGCTGCACACACCACCCACAGTTCACTTCGCACTGGACTCCTCCTGCAAACAGCGCATGGGTCCCAGAAACAGCCCCAGTGATGGGTGTGCTAATATGGCTACCGCTGGCCAATCAGATGATAGGACGACATCTGGACACAGGAAGTGCAGGACGGACACCACTTCATCATTATGTAAGGAGATCAACAGTCAGGTTTTTCTGGCTGAAGTTATAAAATATCCACATTGCTCAATTATTATCCTCTGCCCTAGTGTGATGAGGTCCTTCTCCGGTATCCCACAATCAGCAGAGCGAGAGATGCATGAAAAGCCCAAGAACCTTTATTGCTTGAAAAACATAAAAATCCATAAAACAATCCAGCAGTATATTGTATCTCCAGGTTTCTCCAAGTTCCCTTGTGGAGCTGGCCTCAGCTCAGAGTCCCACATACAAAGACTGAAAAACACACTGCCCCTGCTCCCCCCAACCACCTCCCAAATCTAAACCAGGTGTATAGTCACATTCCTGGTTGATTAGTACACACATTTACAGACAGAGACCTAGAATGACCAAGTAAGGACATATCCACAGTAATTCAATCATCAGACCCTCTGGAGTGTAATGAATGAAGGGCTGAATACACAGTATAGGAACAATACTTATAAAATGCAGTAAAATATAACCCACCATATCCCACCATCACAACCTTTCCCTCCCTTCAATAAGTGACCATGCCATAATGTCTACATAGACCTTTGGCCATCTCACTTTAGTCCACATTATTATTATTATTATTACATCCTTGCATAATGGCAGGTTAAGATTCCTCTTGTCGAGTGTTGGCTACCACACTATGTCACTGTAACGCCCCAAGGTCGTTTCCCAGTAGGATATCTGCAGGACGTCTTTCCATAACTCCAATGCAGCAAAGTTATTCCCCATAATCATAATTCAAACGCACCGAAGCTCGGTGTATATATTTGCAAGTACCCCCCACCAGGACAATGTGGAACCTGGGGCCAGGGTAAATTTCCTCAGGTCAAACCACACGGGGGTGAGCAATAGTCAAGAAAGCCCCCTGTGTCTCTAAATCCCGACACATCAATTGAGACATCCTGCAGGTGACTTTGAAGTTGCTCTTGGTAGCTTGGGGACAAAGGCTGGAGGCCATACACTCCATAAAGGGTATCTGTGATGCAGGGGTCGGCGGTCCACTCTGGTCAGGGAGGTGGTAACTCCTGTAGTGGGATTCAGTCCTCATGCTGCACCGAGCAAGGTGGTGGTGTGCTTGGCTCCCTCCAAGTTCTTGAGGTACAACCAGATTGCAGGTGGCCAGGTTTCCTGCACCCATAAAATCTCCTCTCTAAATCCTGGTTGTGGTTGGAACTGTTGGGGCCCAGAATTTTGAGGTGTGGCTGTTGTCGCAAACGTAGTCAGGACCTGCAGCTCTCTGGCGCCCTCTTATCCTGCTGACCAAACACGGTATTGACAGAAGATAAGCAAAGTAGCGCAGCTGCTCTAATTTATGTCATCTGCTGTGGCAAGTGATGTGATGGGATGTATATATACCACCAGTTCATGCCAGGAACATATATATACCTCGATCCAGTCACCCTCAGGTACACAATATCACAAATACAAAAATTACTGCCACCACCGATCTCTTATGGTACCTTTACACGCCGCCACAACAGGATGCATACAACCCGCTACAGGCTACAAATGTAGCTTGTCGAGCCAATATTGCCCGTAGTAGCGGCGTCTGAAGACGGGACGACACAGCCGGCTACAGATACCTCTGTATCCGTGCACTGCCCATAAACATATGGCAACATCGCCGATTGTAGCGAGCTGTATCGGCGTGTAAAGAAGGAACAGAAGGGAACTCTGGACACCCGGCGATGTAGCTGCAATGTAGCTAAGGCGTGACACATGCTCCGGGATACCGCGCCCCTTCAGCGATCATTGGAGGAAGCTCCTTCGTTGCGATTGGTTGTCGCTGCACAGGGCGGAATATTTAAGAAGCTGACCAGTCACACTACGCAATTGCTCGAGCGTCATGTATTAATCAGCCTCCTGCGCTGGCTGCCCAATCATGGTATTATTGCTTTCTCCTATCAGCGTACGGACGTCTCGTAATCCACAATTGTGGCACGCCTATGTGCTGTCCCTCCTGCCCCAGGTCCGCCCATATTAGCTTGTTATAGCGGTGTGTAAATGAGGTACGCTGAGCTACAGACGGCTACTTGCAACACCCGGCGATGTAGCTAGCTGTAGATGTAGCGTAGCGTAGCGCACCTTGTGGCGGCGTGTAAAGGAGATGCGATTACCGTTTGTAACCGTTTGGCCGTGCTCGTGCACGTGAAGTTGCCGTTGGTATCCATCCTGTTGTGGCGGCGTGTAAAGGTACCATTACAGGTGGATCGGAAACCTGTTTGGTAACATGAAATTGCGAAAGGTGTCAACTCGCTCATAGAACATGAAACTAAGCAAATTTTAAGTTTTGCTCCAAAAGAACAGCAGTGTTTACAAAAATACAAAAGATATTACAAAAGGAGACAATTTACATAAACAGTTATTAAAATAAAGGGATAAAAATAAGAAAGAACACTAAACCTGTGCCACGCGGTAACAGTCACAGAACTAGTGGGGGGAAGGCACCCCGGAAATGGAGTAGGATTCTGCCACACGGCGAAAGAGTGTTGTCATGTCTTTCATCCAAGTCAGAATGAAGCACCAAAAATGGACCCTTTGGTTTTATGTTTTAGTTCATAAAGCCAGGAGCTTCCACTTTGCTGACCTCACATATGGGCTGTTTTCTTGGAGAGACGCCCATCTCCACAATTCTCAAAAACTCAATTTTTCCATATCTCTGGCCAGGAAGCTCCCAGGTCAATGATATGGACATCATGTTTTCCCTTGTGATTTTAGGTGATTTTTGAGACCAAGTATGATTTGTCTGTGATGTGCTGGGGGGCAGAATTCATTTCCCAGGTTTCTGGCAGTGTCCCAGACATGAGAGGGGGGGTAGTGCATTCCCAAAAATGTAAATATTCCAAAAATATGATTTATGTATTTGTGGCATTAATGTGCCTTATTAAACTTGACGTTGATGGTTTGTAACTGCAAACAAAGATTATCATGTGGATGCCAGAGGGAAAAACAGAACCAGTTCCCTGACTGTTACAACTTGGCTGGTCATAAAAATTCCCGAAAGGGGGTAGAAGAGAGGAGACAAAGTTTCTCTACAAACCAAAAAGGGGCAGAGAAGGATGTCAGCTCTGCTGTGTCTTCTAAAAGAATGAAAGAATTCAGATTTTCCTGCCAGTTGTCATCGGCCTGCAACTGAGTGGAGCAGCAGATATAACCGGAGGGGGCTGGGGTACAGGAGCAGCATCTGCTGCTTCACTCCGGATCATGTGATGCTCCCCTCTGACTTTATAAACCTCAGCCTACTATTCACCTGTACTCGATTATTCAACTATTAAATCCAGGCTTTCTAAGTGTGCTCCACCTCTTGCTAATCCACTCCAGCTTTTGCAGCTAATGCATTGATCTCCAGTAATCTCTTCAGTCTCAGCTCTCCTACTTGCAGCTGCCTGTGTTTATTTCCTGACTTTGCTCCAGCTTCACAAGCCCTGTGTCATGTAAGCCTTGTGTGCCCTGTGTGCCCTGCTAGCTCGGAGGACGTTCATTCAGTTGTTTATTGTTGTAGAAAATTTCAAATGGCAACTTCATGGCTTTAAGGGTACCGTCACACGTGGCGATCTCCCGGGCGATTCCATAGGCGACGTACATGCACACGCACGTATTTGCGTGTTGCCTGAGGACACCATCGCCCATTTACACGGGGCGACAACTTAGGCGACACTCGGGCGACAACCCAACCGGAAATTGCCTGAGCGTCGCCCAAGGCCCAGGGGTGATCAAGTTGCTGGTCGCTGCTTCCGCGTCACACAGAGCCACCATATTAGCGATGTGGGCGTAAATTTGAGCCGCGTCTCGGAGATAGGCGTTAACATAATGTTGTGTGACGCCTTGAGGACGTGTGATTGGTCATTATTTTTAATGTGTCGTTACATGTAAATGCATGTGCGTATTGGCTCTGTGCTTTTTAGACAACTCTCGTGTGATGTGTCGCGGATCTTTGCTAGCTGCATTTGCGTCGCCAACAAGGCAAAACACGGCGCTCGCCAGACACAAATACGTACAGTGAAATTTGTACAGCGCTTTTAATGTGAACTGTGCTGTGCAACAGCGTTGTGTAATTGAAATCACTCTCGCGCTCCTCATCAGGAACAGTCATTCAAAAAAACACGTACAAGTAAATGGTGTATCCAAAAAAAATGTAATTTTTAAGAACAGGACCAACATGGTCAATAACATTTACAACAGTAAACCCATAAACGTGGGTTATTAAAAAAAAAAAAAAAAATTAAACATGGGGATGAATAATGGAGGGGCAGAGGGGGGATGGGCACGTTTATATCTGTCAATGAGGCGCCTTAAATGGGCCAGATGTTCTGACGCCACAGCATGGGCCGCCTCCAGCTCCTACAGAGGAAACAGAACATCATCATCAGCAACATGTTTAGGACAAATAGGAGGTGTGTTTGCATAGAAGTGTATGCACTTACCAGGGGGCTGTGGATCCACCATCTGGGGGGGAGGGGATGGTGATGGACTTATCACCCAAACCACTGGTTGGCTTGGTTGATCTGTAATAAGATGAACATATGTGTATTTGTTAGCCCATAACAATGGTACCAACAGACAAATTAAGGAAGGGGGGGGGGATACAGAATATATGAGTCATAATCACATTACACACACCTTGTTGGGTCCTGAGGGGACACATCTGGTGGTGTTCCTGCCAGCGGTGTGCCTGGTCACCCGGGTTGGCTCTGTGCTGGTGGTGGTGTTGTTGGTGGTGTTCCTGCCAGCGGTGTGCCTGGTCACCCGGGTTGGCTCTGTGCTGGTGGTGGTGTTGTTGGTGGTGTTCCTGCCAGCGGTGTGCCTGGTCACCCGGGTTGGCTCTGTGCTGGTGGTGGTGTTGTTGGTGGTGTTCCTGCCAGCGGTGTGCCTGGTCACCCGGGTTGGCTCTGTGCTGGTGGTGGTGTTGTTGGTGGTGTTCCTGCCAGCGGTGTGCCTGGTCACCCGGGTTGGCTCTGTGCTGGTGGTGGTGTTGTTGGTGGTGTTCCTGCCAGCGGTGTGCCTGGTCACCCGGGTTGGCTCTGTGCTGGTGGTGGTGTTGTTGGTGGTGTTCCTGCCAGCGGTGTGCCTGGTCACCCGGGTTGGCTCTGTGCTGGTGGTGGTGTTGTTGGTGGTGTTCCTGCCAGCGGTGTGCCTGGTCACCCGGGTTGGCTCTGTGCTGGTGGTGGTGTTGTTGGTGGTGTTCCTGCCAGCGGTGTGCCTGGTCACCCGGGTTGGCTCTGTGCTGGTGGTGGTGTTGTTGGTGGTGTTCCTGCCAGCGGTGTGCCTGGTCACCCGGGTTGGCTCTGTGCTGGTGGTGGTGTTGTTGGTGGTGTTCCTGCCAGCGGTGTGCCTGGTCACCCGGGTTGGCTCTGTGCTGGTGGTGGTGTTGTTGGTGGTGTTCCTGCCAGCGGTGTGCCTGGTCACCCGGGTTGGCTCTGTGCTGGTGGTGGTGTTGTTGGTGGTGTTCCTGCCAGCGGTGTGCCTGGTCACCCGGGTTGGCTCTGTGCTGGTGGTGGTGTTGTTGGTGGTGTTCCTGCCAGCGGTGTGCCTGGTCACCCGGGTTGGCTCTGTGCTGGTGGTGGTGTTGTTGGTGGTGTTCCTGCCAGCGGTGTGCCTGGTCACCCGGGTTGGCTCTGTGCTGGTGGTGGTGTTGTTGGTGGTGTTCCTGCCAGCGGTGTGCCTGGTCACCCGGGTTGGCTCTGTGCTGGTGGTGGTGTTGTTGGTGGTGTTCCTGCCAGCGGTGTGCCTGGTCACCCGGGTTGGCTCTGTGCTGGTGGTGGTGTTGTTGGTGGTGTTCCTGCCAGCGGTGTGCCTGGTCACCCGGGTTGGCTCTGTGCTGGTGGTGGTGTTGTTGGTGGTGTTCCTGCCAGCGGTGTGCCTGGTCACCCGGGTTGGCTCTGTGCTGGTGGTGGTGTTGTTGGTGGTGTTCCTGCCAGCGGTGTGCCTGGTCACCCGGGTTGGCTCTGTGCTGGTGGTGGTGTTGTTGGTGGTGTTCCTGCCAGCGGTGTGCCTGGTCACCCGGGTTGGCTCTGTGCTGGTGGTGGTGTTGTTGGTGGTGTTCCTGCCAGCGGTGTGCCTGGTCACCCGGGTTGGCTCTGTGCTGGTGGTGGTGTTGTTGGTGGTGTTCCTGCCAGCAGTGTGCCTGGTCACCCGGGTTGGCTCTGTGCTGGTGGTGGTGTTGTTGGTGGTGTTCCTGCCAGCGGTGTGCCTGGTCACCCGGGTTGGCTCTGTGCTGGTGGTGGTGTTGTTGGTGGTGTTCCTGCCAGCGGTGTGCCTGGTCACCCGGGTTGGCTCTGTGCTGGTGGTGGTCCTCCCGCAGGGGATGGGGGCTGCTTTCACCACCTGTTGAGGGAACAACATACTAACATGGCCACATATGTGGGGACTGAATACACAGGGCTGTTTGAAGTTCATTAGGTCAGGTTGAGTGCGATTGAAAGAAGGGCAGGATAGGCCACCATTACGTCATATGGGGGTAGGGTCAACATATGACAATATGTGGCTAGATAAAGTAGACATGCAGGTTACAGGGTGCTGTACGGTGTATGTGGCTGAACCAGGTAGATGATCCTGCTGCTGCAGAGTCATGAAGAAGCTGTCACATACATTGGCCCTGTATGTGGTGTACAGTGGCATGTGCTGGCCTTCATATGTATTTCATTACACAGAAGGGTATGTGTATGTATTGTCAGGCTACTCACCCCTCATCTGGGCAATCGTGGCACGCAGTAGGGGGATGCGTCCTGGAGTCTTAAACTTGAGATCTGCTATTTTTTTGCTGATCTGCTTCGTGGAGCGAGTAACCACACAGGCGACATCACTGTACAGTATGTACGCTCCTGGGTGAGACACCTATGGACATCATCAAATATGGCGCCGAGGAACAGGACAACCAATCGGAACGCTCGAGCTGCCACCAATCCACGTAGACCGCCAGAGCTAGTAAAGACGCCCTGAAACGCCTACCGGAATGGTATGGGCGATGTGTGCTGTCGCCTTTGACATCGCTCATGAGATGTTACACAGGGCGATCAGCGCACATCACCCAGGAATGGTCGCCTGGTTTCACAGTTCTGATGTGAAACCAGGCGACCACTCAGACGTGTCGCCGTCGACCATTTACATTAGGCGACGCATTGGCGATATCGCCGGCGACAGGCCACGCCTCGGCGTCGCCTATGGAATTGCCCGGGAGATCGCCACGTGTGACGGTACCCTAAGAAACACTAAAGGTACCGTCATACGCGACAATTTTGCTAGCAATGTCACTGGCAATTTGCTGGTTGCAGTGAAATCATGGACACATTGTTCTATTTTGCTGCTGTGTACAAATGGAACAATGTGTCCATGATTTCACATTGCCTAGCAAAATTACCGTGTGTGACGGTTCCTTAAAAGAAATCAAGATAAAAAAAATGTGGTAAGACGGGCAACTTTTTTCCGACCAAGCAGAGGGAAAAAATTATGGAATCACCCTGGAAATTTTAATTCCCAAAGATAACACCTACGGCTACGGCCTGTTAGCTCCCTATTAATCACCATATGGAGTCTTTGTATTTGAGGTGTTAGTTTTGGGAATTCAAATTTACAGGGTGATTCCATAATTTTTGTCTCAGAATTGAGTGATTCCATCATTTTTCCCTCTGCTTGGTCTGATAAAAGTTCCCCTTACTGACTACCACATTATTTATCTTGATTTCTTTTAGTGTTTCTTAAAGCCATGCAGTCGCCATCTGAAATGACTTTAGTTTTGTACCATGTCTGGGATCTGCTTTATTTCTGCAACATTAAACAACTGAATGGACGTCCTCCGAGTCCGGGGATTGGATCATTTTTGCCAGGGGTTGTATTGTTTCTAGTGCGACTCTATGAACATCAGGTGTAAGGTTTTCAGTCTTTTTTGCTATATCTGTTGTTATGTTTGCATTTAGTGTATTTTGTCGGCCATCTTGTTTCCTGTCATGTGCTTTGACTTTTGCCCCCAACCAATATGAAGTTCTCAGCTTGTCGTCGGCCATCTTGTTTCCTGTCATGTGCATTGACTTTTGCCCTCAAACAATATGGAGTCCTCAGCTTTGATGTCCCTGCCCAGTTCCTTGCCAATTGCCCTTTTTAATCAGTTTCAGATGATTTACCTGTGCTCCTGAATCAGGTCTGAAACCAGTTTGTGTCTTGCTCTCTGAAGCCTGGATTCACTCTGCCTGGAATCATTTAAGGTACCGTCACACAGGGACATATCGCCGGCGATGTTGCCGGGGATCGCGGGAGCGCGCATCCCTGACAACATCGCCGGGGAGATGTCAGACTGAGCAACTTACCGGCGATGTTGCCGGCTAGTTGCCGTGGCTATCGCTCGCTGGGTTGCCCAGCAACCCAGCAAGCGATCACTCGCAATGTTGGAGATAGGCGGAATCGCCCGCAACATTGCAGGTTGCCGCGTTACACAGTGCGATCAGGCATGATCGCCTGACCAACATCGCCAGGATTCCCAACATTGTTGGAAAACCTGGCGATGTGACTCAGGCGATTCATCGCCTGATTATCGCCCTGTCACACGAGGCAACTCGCCGGCGATGTCACCGCAACCTGGACACGCCCCTCAGTTGCCGGCAACATCGCCGGCGATATCTCCCCGTGTGACGGTACCTTTATGGACACAGAAGCTTTCTATTTGCCAGCAACATCTGACAGGAAAGTAATAGACTGAATGACTTGAACTATGCTTTAATGCTCTGATGTCCTTGGTTGTTTGCCTTCTGCAACTTGCATTTACTTTATCCTGCTGATGCACTAACTTGTATGAAGCAATACAAGAGCTGCTTAAGAAGCGTATGTCTCATGTGTCTCATTATACCCATTAGACTCTATATAGACTGTATCATATATGACATCAGGACTCGATAAAAGCTGCACTGCCCTAATAAGTCTTGGACCTCTTTTTCTGGGGATTGTCTTTCCAGGGTGTTTATTATTCTTGGACTATGTTTTCCTCCATCTGTTTCTCCCAGTGAGAATTCTCTCCAGAGACTTTTTGTTACCTGGGATATAAATATAAAAGTATAGCGCTGACTCTAATTAAATGAAAGTAAAAAAATAGGTGAACTTTGACTGTCACTTTCAGTCTCAGCCTGCTTCTCGCTCTGTATAGACGCTTGCCTATACACAACAATGTGTAAGATAAGAGGGTTTGGAGAAAGCGCACTCTGAGAAATACCTGGTGGTCTCTAAAATTGTTGATGGGTGTACTCTCACCTTGTGAGGTTGTGCCACGCCTGAACAACCTCGGTGTGTGCGGGTACCGCAGGCAATCTCGTCCTTACGGCTCTCCTTCTTCCGGTCAGGTGATTCACTGGTGACCACTGATGATGTACTACGTCACCACAGGTCCTTCAATTAGCTAGCGGTGATCCCGGCTGAAGCCACTCCTTAACTCTCGGATGGGGATATGATAATATAGTGGAATTTGGTTAATATAGAAGTACTGCAGCACACAGGTCACTGACTTCAATTACCTTTATTAAACCACAACGCGTTTCCACGGCGTACCTCCCTCTTCATCAGGTGAAGATGGCGGTCCGCCGTGGAAACGCGTCGTGGTTTAATAAAGGAAATTGAAATCAGTGACTACTGTGCTGCAGTGCTTCTATATTAACCAAATTCCACTATATACACACAACAATGTAGCAGAGATGTCCCGGTAGATTAAGTCGGACTAAGGATTTTTTTTTCTTTTTTATAAAAATGGAGTCTCTAAATGTGATTTTTGTTTTATTTCTAATAAAAAAAAATTTTCAGTGTTTTTTTTTTTTTTTACTGTTTACTAGAAATTCATGGTGGCCATGTCTAATTTGGCATGACACCATGAATTTTTGGCTTAGTGGTAGCTGGTAATGCAAAGCTGGCTCTAACCCCTACATTACCCAGCATGCCACCACCATCACAGCTGCTGGACAAGCCGGGTAGAGCACCTGGAAATGGCGCTAAGAAACAATGTGCCATTTCCAGGGGCAGTTGCGGGCTTCGTTTTTTAGCGTGCGGGGGCCAAGACGCTTGCGCCTTACCACGCTGAGAATCCCAGCCCCCAGCTTCCTGGCTCTACCTTGGCTGGCACTCAAAATACAGGGAAGCCCTTTCATTTTTTTTTTTTTTTGGTATTTGAAAAAATGATTTAAAAAAATATGTATTTTTACCTGGCTGGCAATCAAACCAGGCAGCTGGGGGCTGGAATTCTCAGTATGGTAAGGCCCGAGCATTCTGAGTGCCCCCACACTAAAAACCACAGCCCGCAGCCCCCCTGGAAATGGCGCATTGTTTCTTAGCCCCATTTTCAGGTGCTTTACCCTGCTCATCCAACAGCCCTGATGGCGGTGGCACGCTGAGTAATAAAAGGGGTTAGGGCAAGCTTTGTATTACCAGCTATCACTAAGCCTGAAATTCATGGTGTCATGCCAAATTAGACATGGCCACCATGAATTCCTAGAAAACAGTAAAAAAAAAAAAAAAAAATAACACAAACATTTTTCTTATTAGAAATGAAACAAAAAACACATTTAGAGACTCCATCTTTATTAAAAAGAAAAAAAAATCCTCAGTCTGACGTAGTCCATAGGGACAGCTCTGCTACATCGCTCTGTATAGACAAGGTTCTATACAGAGCGAGAAGCAGGCTGAGACTGACAGTGGCAGTTAATGTTCAACCAAGTTCATGGCTCGGCCCTGACGTCATCACGCGAACAGTGCCGACACCGGCCAGAAATTGCCGAGCAGAGAAGTGCATATAGCTGGAAGTTAATGACTGACTCCGGAAGAAGATGCGGCTGGGAGACAGCGAGACGGGAGGATGCGCTGCGGGACTGGTAAGTATAATCATGATGTTTCATCATTAATCATACTTTATTTTACAGCCCCCCGCCCCGTCCCATATCTGTAAGGTCCAAGCTTGGGTTATTTCCGGGCCCGATCTCGAACTTTACAAAAAGGTTGGGCGAGTCTCCTGATCCCGAGCATCGGTGGGGGATTGGATGCAGGGTTTCATCTGGGCCGTTGTCTTGGCCTTTTTAATGCCCCTTGCATGCTCGTTGCTCGCCAACCTGAATTTTTAGTTTGCGCATTGTCATGTCAATGTAGTGATTACCACATGGACCGGACACTGATAAATCACCGCCTTGGAAGTACAGATCAAATGTAACCCAATAGCATACCCCCTGTTATTTCTGGACTCCAGAAACGTCTTTGCTCTATGTATATTGGCACAGGCCTTACATAGGCCACAAGGAAAATTCCATAACCAGGGGCGCTTAAACACTAAGCCGGAGCTTCAATAATGACTATGTACTGGGATTGTCTTCTATATTTCTTGCCACCTGGCAGTCATTAGGGGGCAAGATGGTAAAACTGCTTCAATATAGGATCTGTGAACAAGATCCCCCAGTGTTTCTGTAAAATTTCAGAGATTTTACCCCACTGGTTGTTGGAAGTGGTCATCATCCCAGGCTCCATATTATTCCCTATACCTGCTGGGCACTGTTGGGGTACAGCAGGGATTCCCTAGTTGTTCTTTTCGCCCTCAGGAAACCCCTTTTTGTCCTACGTTGGCTGTAATCTTTGTCCAAAAACCTGTTAGATGACTAACAAGCCGAAGAAAGCCTTCTCCAGCAGAGCAAATATGTTTAGCCTGCAAAAATTGTGCAACAGGGATGCCCTTAATTGTTGAGGGGGAATGTGATGATCTTGAATACAGCAAGGAATTAGTAGCCGTCTGTTTCCTAAAAACGTCTGTTATTAAACTACTGTCCAACGCCCTACTAAGGTCTAAAGCGTCTACCACTGTGCCACATGTATAGGTCAAGAATACAGTAATAGTTTTTCTTTAGTTCCTGGGGGGTGCCCACCCAAAGAAACCAGATGTCGTCGATATACCTCATCCAACTTTGTAAATATCGACATCTGGCTCCGTAAGGACGATGCCACGCTCCCAAGCCCCCGAGAACAGACTGGGGGCAGCTCTGTGCCCCAACCTATGCCATGGCTGGTCCAGCACCTGCAAGTAGATGAAGCCTTTCAAACATCAAGCAGTTGTGCATTAAAAAATGCCCCAATAATAACAAAAGACACTCCACCAGATGAATCGCCGAATTACTGCCAGCAAGAAGAAAGGAGCCGGAGCCGGCCCTAAGACCATCCTGATGTCTGGTGGTGACAGACATGGAAAGTCCCCGAGTCCAACATGAGGTTATCCAACAGGGCCGCTGTAGTTCCCTTAAAACCTAATGTATCCACTCTGTATAAGCTGAGCTCCAGCCTCACTGACGCCTTCATTAGCCGAGACTTTAGGTCTCCCGGGAGGGGGGGAGAGGGGCCAAGTTCGTTTTTATGCAGTTTAGGTATTAAATAAAAGGTGGACATTTTAGGGTTAACATTGAGCATCCACTAATTTCTTAGGAATAATCCCTCGATCCCAGGATCCATCAAGTATTTGACATAACAATGTGAAATACCGGTAGAGGATTTAATTGAAGCTTTTTGTACCATGCCTGTAACCTAAATGCCTCCTTCGTACATGGAATTTGTTCAGATTACCAACTTCCTGCCCTTATCGGCCGGTTTAATGATACATCGGGCCATTGCCTCATTCCCTCCATAGCCCCTTTCCCCTGATTATTCACATTAGACCATCTTGCACTTCCTCAATATCTATAGATATCATCTTGGCAAAAATATCCAAAGCTCCGGCATTGGCCCAGACAAGGAAACTTTAGATTTTGGATACAGAAAAGAAGGAAACTTACTCAAGGTCGCCGGTATAGGGCCGTAACGTAGGTGATCACAGGGGACACAACCAGGTCTAGGGGACAGAGTCCCGTCGACCTCAGCACCTGCTTCAGATGATGTGTGTCCCCAAGGACGTACATCCAGACCACACTGCCGCGATGGGGTCCTGTGAGTCTCCGGCACTGCCACCCCCTCGCCAGTGCCCTTTCCCCACGATGATGACAGAGGGAGCGCTCCCTGTGACATCAGAGCGTGGTGATGTCACTACTGTGTATCACTGTGCAGAGTTCAGGACACTCGCAGGGAGACTGGAGCAGTGGGGGGACCAAGGACAGGAGGACTTATTTAAATCTGTGATTACACAGTGGCCTACGGACTATGGGGCGTGCATTAAATAATATGGTGCTGGATTATATTATATAGAGGGATACGATCCTGCATTATACTATAGGAAGGGAATTGAGGCTGCATTATAATATATGGAGGACAATGGGGGTGCATTATAATATATAGAGGACTACAGACGCTGCAATATATTCTACGGAGGACTATAGGGGTTGAATTATATTATATTATATGGAGGACTATGGGGGTGCATTATACTATATGCAGGGATATGAGGCTGCATTATAGTATAGAGAGCTACGAGACTGCATTATAATTAGAGAATTACGGGGGCCAAGTAATGTGTGGAAGACTATGGGGTGTATTATAATTCATAGAGGACTTAAGAGGTATATTATAACATGATGGAATATAGGGATGCATTATAATAATTGGAGGACTATGGTGGCAGGAGGAGGAGGAGGACCATATATACCAGGTGGAGGACTATGTATAACAGGATAGAGACCATATATAGCAGGACAGGGGACAGTAAAACATAAAGTTTGGCCCTTCTGCCCCTTCATTAAGTCTTTATAGGGTTTACAATGCTAAATGGGGTCCATACATCTGACCAGCAAAAGAGGGGGGGCGGCAGCAATATACAGACAGGGGAGGGAGGTCCAAATTCAGCACTATGGGCCATCGGACTCTAAGTACGCCACTGTGTGCATGTATGTGTATATACAGTGTGTGCTTGTATGTAATGTATGTGTATACAGTGTGTGCTTGTATGTAATGTATGTGTATATACAGTGTGTATGTATACGGTGTGTGTGTCTGCGTGTATATATAGGGTGTATGTATACGGTGTGTGTGTCTGTGTGTATATACAGTGTGTATGTATACAGTGTGTGTGTCTGCGTGTATATACAGTGTGTATGTATACGGTGTGTGTGTCTGCGTGTATATACAGTGTGTATGTATACGGTGTGTGTGTCTGCGTGTATATACAGTGTGTATGTATACGGTGTGTGTGTATGTATACGGTGTGTGTGTCTGCGTGTATATACAGTGTGTATGTATACGGTGTGTGTGTCTGCGTGTATATAGAGTGTGTCTGTATACGGTGTGTGTGTCTGTGTGTATATACAGTGTGTATGTATACGGTGTGTGTGTATGTATACGGTGTGTGTGTCTGTGTGTATATAAAGTGTGTCTGTATACGGTGTGTGTGTCTGTGTGTATATACAGTGTGTATGTATACGGTGTGTGTGTCTGTGTGTATATATAGGGTGTATGTATACGGTGTGTGTGTTTGCGTGTATATGCAGTGTATATGTATACGGTGTGTGTGTCTGCGTGTATATAGAGTGTGTATGTATACGGTGTGTGTGTCTGCGTGTATATACAGTGTGTATGTATACAGTGTGTGTGTCTGCGTGTATATAGAGTGTGTATGTATACGGTGTGTGTGTCTGCGTGTATATGCAGTGTATATGTATACGGTGTGTGTGTCTGCGTGTATATGCAGTGTATATGTATACGGTGTGTGTGTCTGCGTGTATATAGAGTGTGTATGTATACGGTGTGTGTGTCTGCGTGTATATACAGTGTGTATGTATACGGTGTGTGTGTCTGCGTGTATATAGAGTGTGTATGTATACGGTGTGTGTGTCTGCGTGTATATAGAGTGTGTATGTATACAGTGTGTGTGTCTGCGTGTATATATAGGGTGTATGTATACGGTGTGTGTGTCTGCGTGTATATAGAGTGTGTATGTATACAGTGTGTGTGTCTGCGTGTATATAGAGTGTGTATGTATACAGTGTGTGTGTCTGCGTGTATATAGAGTGTGTATGTATACGGTGTGTGTGTCTGCGTGTATATAGAGTGTGTATGTATACGGTGTGTGTGTCTGCGTGTATATAGAGTGTGTATGTATACAGTGTGTGTGTCTGCGTGTATATATAGGGTGTATGTATACAGTGTGTGTGTCTGCGTGTATATATAGGGTGTATGTATACAGTGTGTGTGTCTGCGTGTATATGCAGTGTATATGTATACGGTGTGTGTGTGTACGTGTGTGTTTGTTCTGCTGTGTTGTGATGTCGGTGACTAATCAGAAGAATGATGAGAATGATGAGAATATAATGTGATTTGTGTAGATTCTGGGCAGAGTCAGGACATGACACAATGTGCCGCCGCCTCCTCCTCCCTCCATCTACTCCCCACACACCACACTTCCTCCATCACAACAGCCCAGCTGTGAGGAGAGACAGCACAACACACACAGGAGGGAAGAGACACCACAACACACAGGAGGTAAGAGACAGCACAACACACAGGAGGTAAGAGACACCACAACACACAGGAGGTAAGAGACACCACAACACAGGAGAGAAGAGACACCACAACACACACAGGAGGTAAGAGACAGCACACCACACAGGAGGTAAGAGACACCACAACACACAGGAGGGAAGAGACACCACGACACACAGGAGGTAAGAGACAGCACAACACACAGGAGGTAAGAGACACCACAACACACAGGAGGTAAGAGACACCACAACACAGGAGAGAAGAGACACCACAACACACACAGGAGGTAAGAGACAGCACACACTACACACAGGAGGGAAGAGACACCACAACACAGGAGGGAAGAGACACCACAACACACACAGGAGGGAAGAGACAGCACAACACACAGGAGGTAAGAGACACCACAACACACACAGGAGGGAAGAGACACCACAACACACACAGGAGGGAAGAGACAGCACAACACACAGGAGGTAAGAGACACCACAATATACACAGGAGGTAAGAGACACCACACCACACAGGAGGGAAGAGACACCACAACACTACACAGGAGGGAAGAGACACCACAATACACACAAGAGGTAAGAGACACCACAACACACAGGAGGGAAGAGACACCACAACACACACAGGAGGGAAGAGACACCACAACACACACAGGAGGTAAGAGACACCACAATATACACAGGAGGTAAGAGACACCACAACACTACACAGGAGGGAAGAGACACCACAATACACACAAGAGGTAAGAGACACCACAACACACAGGAGGAAGAGACACCACAACACACACAGGAGGTAGGAGACAGCACAACACACAGGAGGTAAGAGACACCACAATATACACAGGAGGTAAGAGACACCACAACACACAGGAGGTAAGAGACACCACAACACACACAGGAGGTAAGAGACAGCACAACACACACAGAGGTTAGAGACACCACAACACACAGGAGGGAAGAGACACCACAACACACAGGAGGGAAGAGACACCACAATACACAGGAGGTAAGAGACACCACAACACACACAGGAGGGAAGAGACACCACAACACACACAGGAGGGAAGAGACACCACAACACACAGGAGGGAAGAGACACCACAACACACAGGAGGTAAGAGACACCACAACACAAGGAGAGAAGAGACACCACACAACACACACAGGAGGTAAGAGACAGCACACCACACAGGAGGGAAGAGACACCACAACACACAGGAGGTAAGAGACAGCACAACACACAGGAGGGAAGAGACACCACAACACACAGGAGGTAAGAGACAGCACACACTACACACAGGAGGTAAGAGACAGCACAACACACAGGAGGTAAGAGACACCACAACACAGGAGAGAAGAGACACCACAACACACACAGGAGGTAAGAGACAGCACAACACCACAGGAGGGAAGAGACACCACAACACACAGGAGGGAAGAGACACCACAACACACAGGAGGTAAGAGACACCACAATACACAGGAGGTAAGAGACACCACAACACACACAGGAGGGAAGAGACACCACAACACACACAGGAGGGAAGAGACAGCGCACACTACACACAGGAGGGAAGAGACACCACAACACACAGGAGGTAAGAGACACCACAACACACACAAGAGGTAAGAGACACCACAACACACAGGAGGTAAGAGACACCACAACACACACAGGAGGTAAGAGACACCACAACACACACAGGAGGGAAGAGACAGCACACACTACACACAGGAGGGAAGAGACACCCAACACACACAGGAGGTAAGAGACACCACAATACACACAAGAGGTAAGAGACACCACAACACACACAGGAGGGAAGAGACACCACAATACACACAAGAGGTAAGAGACACCACAACACACAGGAGGTAAGAGACACCACAACACACACAGGAGGTAAGAGACAGCACACACTACACACAGGAGGGAAGAGACACCACAACACTACACAGGAGGTAAGAGACACTACAACACACAGGAGGGAAGAGACACCACAACACTACACAGGAGGGAAGAGACACCACAACACACAGGAGGGAAGAGACACCACAACACACAGGAGGTAAGAGACACCACAATACACACAGGAGGGAAGAGACACCACAACACAGGAGGGGAGAGACAGCACAACACACACTACACACAGGAGGGAAGAGACACCACAACACACAGGAGGTAAGAGACACCACAACACACCACACAGGAGGGAAGAGACAGCACACCACACTCTTACACACAGGAGGGAAGAGACAACAACCCATACACCGATATAACACATCACACACACTACACAGGAGGTAAGAGACACCACAATACACACTACACAGCAACACATCACAGAGGTAAGAGATGCAGACACACACAGTGTGCGAGGACGTCACACACCACATGCTGCACAGTAACACATCAGAGTACGAGGCCACACACCACGTGTTACTACTGTACTCACACACCATACAGCAGATTCATATACACAGTGGGATGGAGGAGGCTGGGTTTGGTGGTGGAGGATGTTTGCCCCTGACCGCTGTACAGGAGGATGTTGCACTGACTGTTATCAGGGGGCGGCCGGGGACCCTCATACCAGAGAGGGGAAGACATTGTAGATAATTGTAGCTTCAGCATTTTGGGAACAGTTTGGGGAACAAGGTCCATACAAACGTGGAAAGAAGAGAACATGATGACTGCAAAGTCAGGACCTCAGCCCCATCAACACCACAGAGCCCAGACCCCGACCCCGACCTACACTGTGAGGACGATGGAGGGCCCAGACCCCAACCTACACTGTGAGGACGGTGGAGGGCCCAGACCCCGACCCTGACCTACACTGTGAGGACGATGGAGGGCCCAGACCCCGACCTACACTGTGAGGACGATGGAGGGCCCAGACCCCAACCTACACTGTGAGGACGATGGAGGGCCCAGACCCCAACCTACACTGTGAGGACGATGGAGGGCCCATACCCCGACCCCGACCTACACTGTGAGGATGGTGGAGGGCCCAGACCCCGACCTACACTGTGAGGACGATGGAGGGCCCAGACCCCGACCTACACTGTGAGGATGATGGAGGGCCCAGACCCCGACCTACACTGTGAGGACGATGGAGGGCCCAGACCCCGACCTACACTGTGAGGACGATGGAGGGCCCAGACCCCGACCTACACTGTGAGGATGGTGAAGGGCCCAGACCCCGACCTACACTGTGAGGATGGTGAAGGGCCCAGACCCCGACCTACACTGTGAGGATGGTGGAGGGCCCAGACCCCGACCTACACTGTGAGGACGGTGGAGGGCCCAAAACCCCGACCTACACTGTGAGGACGATGGAGGGCCCAGACCCCGACCTACACTGTGAGGACGATGGAGGGCCCAGACCCCGACCTACACTGTGAGGATGATGGAGGGCCCATACCCCGACCCCGACCTACACTGTGAGGATGGTGAAGGGCCCAGACCTCGACCTACACTGTGAGGACAGTGGAGGACCCAGACCCCGACCTACACTGTGAGGACAGTGGAGGGCCCAGACCCCGACCTACACTGTGAGGATGGTGAAGGGCCCAGACCTCGACCTACACTGTGAGGATGATGGAGGGCCCAGACCCCGACCTACACTGTGAGGATGATGGAGGGCCCAGACCCCGACCTACACTGTGAGGACGATGGAGGGCCCAGACCCCGACCTACACTGTGAGACGATGGAGGGCCCAGACCCCGACCTACACTGTGAGGACGGTGGAGGGCCCAGACCCCGACCTACACTGTGAGGATGGTGAAGGGCCCAGACCCCGACCTACACTGTGAGGACGATGGAGGGCCCAGACCCCGGCCTATGTACTGTGAGGATGGTGGAGGGCCCAGACCCCGACCCCGACCTACACTGTGAGGACGATGGAGGGCCCAGACCCCGACCTACACTGTGAGGACGGTGGAGGGCCCAGACCCCGACCTACACTGTGAGGATGGTGGAGGGCCCGGACCCCGACCTACACTGTGAGGACGATGGAGGGCCCAGACCCCGGCCTATGTACTGTGAGGATGGTGGAGGGCCCAGACCCTGACCTACACTGTGAGGACGGTGGAGGGCCCAGACCCCGACCTACACTGTGAGGACGATGGAGGGCCCAGACCCTGACCTACACTGTGAGGACGGTGGAGGGCCCAGACCCTGACCCGACCTACACTGTGAGGACGATGGAGGGCCCAGACCCCGACCTATGTACTGTGAGGATGATGGAGGGCCCAGACCCCGATCTACACTGTGAGGACAGTGGAGGGCCCAGACCCTGACCTACACTGTGAGGACGGTGGGAGGGCCCAGACCCCGACCCCGACCTACACTGTGAGGACGATGGAGGGCCCAGACCCGACCTATGTACTGTGAGGATGGTGAAGGGCCCAGACCCCCGACCTACACTGTGAGGACGATGGAGGGCCCAGACCCCGGCCTATGTACTGTGAGGATGGTGGAGGGCCCAGACCCCGACCTACACTGTGAGGACGATGGAGGGCCCAGACCCCAGCCTATGTACTGTGAGGATGGTGGAGGGCCCAGACCCCGACCCCGACCTACACTGTGAGGACGGTGGAGGGCCCAGACCCCGACCTACACTGTGAGGATGGTGGAGGGCCCGGACCCCGACCTACACTGTGAGGACGATGGAGGGCCCAGACCCCGGCCTATGTACTGTGAGGATGGTGGAGGGCCCAGACCCCGACCTACACTGTGAGGACGGTGGAGGCCCAGACCCCGAACCTACACTGTGAGGACGGTGGAGGGCCCAGACCCCGACCCCGACCTACACTGTGAGGACGATGGAGGGCCCAGACCCCGACCTACACTGTGAGGACGATGGAGGGCCCAGACCCCGACCTACACTGTGAGGACGATGGAGGGCCCAGACCCCGACCTACACTGTGAGGACGATGGAGGGCCCAGACCCCGACCTACACTGTGAGGACGATGGAGGGCCCAGACCCCGACCTACACTGTGAGGACGATGGAGGGCCCAGACCCCGACCTACACTGTGAGGACGATGGAGGGCCCAGACCCCGACCTACACTGTGAGGACGATGGAGGGCCCAGACCCCGACCTACACTGTGAGGATGGTGGAGGGCCCAGACCCTGACCTACACTGTGAGGACGGTGAAGGGCCCAGACCCTGACCTACACTGTGAGGACGGTGGAGGGCCCAGACCCCGACCTACACTGTGAGGATGGTGGAGGGCCCAGACCCCAACCTACACTGTGAGGACGATGGAGGGCCCAGACCCCGACCTACACTGTGAGGACAGTGGAGGGCCCAGACCCCGACCTACACTGTGAGGACGGTGGAGGGCCCAGACCCCGACCTACACTGTGAGGATGGTGGAGGGCCCGACCCCGACCTACACTGTGAGGACGATGGAGGGCCCAGACCCCGACCTACACTGTGAGGACGGTGGAGGGCCCAGACCCCGGCCTATGTACTGTGAGGATGGTGGGGGCCCAGACCCCGACCTACACTGTGAGGATGGTGAAGGGCCCAGACCCCGACCTACACTGTGAGGACGATGGAGGGCCCAGACCCCGGCCTATGTACATGTGAGGATGGTGGAGGGCCCAGACCCGACCTACACTGTGAGGACGAATGGAGGGCCCAGACCCCGCCTATCTACTGTGAGGAGGTGGAGGGCCCAGACCCCGCCTATGACTGTGAGGAATGTGAGGGCCCAGACCCCGACCCTGACCTACACTGTGAGGAGATGGAGGGCCCAGACCCCGACCTACACTGTGAGGAGGTGGAGGGCCCGGACCCCGCCTACCACTGTGAGGATGGTGGAGGGCCCGGACCCCGACCTACACTGTGAGGACGATGGAGGGCCCAGACCCCGGCCTATGTACTGTGAGGACGGTGGAGGGCCCAGACCCGCCCCCCCCCCCCCCCCCCCCCCCCCCCCCCCCCCCCCCCCCCCCCCCCCCCCCCCCCCCCCCCCCCCCCCCCCCCCCCCCCCCCCCCCCCCCCCCCCCCCCCCCCCCCCCCCCCCCCCCCCCCCCCCGGGGGGGGGGGGGGGGGGGGGGGGGGGGGGGGGGGGGGGGGGGGGGGGGGGGGGGGGGGGGGGGGGGGGGGGGGGGGGGGGGGGGGGGGGGGGGGGGGGGGGGGGGGGGGGGGGGGGGGGGGGGGGGGATGGAGGGCCCAGACCCCGACCTACACTGTGAGGACGATGGAGGGCCAGACCCCGACCTACACTGTGAGGACGATGGAGGGCCCAGACCCCGACCTACACTGTGAGGATGGTGAAGGGCCCAGACCCCGACCTACACTGTGAGGATGGTGAAGGGCCCAGACCCCGACCTACACTGTGAGGATGGTGGAGGGCCCAGACCCTGACCTACACTGTGAGGACGGTGAAGGGCCCAGACCCTGACCTACACTGTGAGGACGGTGGAGGGCCCAGACCCCGACCTACACTGTGAGGATGGTGGAGGGCCCAGACCCCAACCTACACTGTGAGGACGATGGAGGGCCCAGACCCCGACCTACACTGTGAGGACAGTGGAGGGCCCAGACCCCGACCTACACTGTGAGGACGGTGGAGGGCCCAGACCCCGACCTACACTGTGAGGATGGTGGAGGGCCCGGACCCCGACCTACACTGTGAGGACGATGGAGGGCCCAGACCCCGACCTACACTGTGAGGACGGTGGAGGGCCCAGACCCCGGCCTATGTACTGTGAGGATGGTGGAGGGCCCAGACCCCGACCTACACTGTGAGGATGGTGAAGGGCCCAGACCCCGACCTACACTGTGAGGACGATGGAGGGCCCAGACCCCGGCCTATGTACTGTGAGGATGGTGGAGGGCCCAGACCCTGACCTACACTGTGAGGACAATGGAGGGCCCAGACCCCGGCCTATGTACTGTGAGGATGGTGGAGGGCCCAGACCCCGGCCTATGTACTGTGAGGATGGTGGAGGGCCCAGACCCCGACCCTGACCTACACTGTGAGGATGGTGGAGGGCCCAGACCCCGACCTACACTGTGAGGATGGTGGAGGGCCCGGACCCCGGCCTACGCACTGTGAGGATGGTGGAGGGCCCGGACCCCGACCTACACTGTGAGGACGATGGAGGGCCCAGACCCCGGCCTATGTACTGTGAGGACGGTGGAGGGCCCAGACCCTGACCTACACTGTGAGGACGGTGGAGGGCCCAGACCCCGACCTACACTGTGAGGACGGTGGAGGGCCCGGACCCCGGCCTATGTACTGTGAGGATGGTGGAGGGCCCAGACCCTGACCTACACTGTGAGGACGGTGGAGGGCCCAGACCCCGACCTACACTGTGAGGACGATGGAGGGCCCAGACCCCGACCCTGACCTACACTGTGAGGACGATGGAGGGCCCAGACCCCGACCTACACTGTGAGGACGATGGAGGGCCCAGACCCCGGCCTATGTACTGTGAGGATGGTGGAGGGCCCAGACCCTGACCTACACTGTGAGGATGGTGGAGGGCCCAGACCCCGACCTACACTGTGAGGACGATGGAGGGCCCAGACCCCGACCCTGACCTACACTGTGAGGACGATGGAGGGCCCAGACCCCAACCTACACTGTGAGGACGATGGAGGGCCCAAACCCCGGCCTATGTACTGTGAGGATGGTGGAGGGCCCAGACCCCGACCTACACTGTGAGGACGATGGAGGGCCCAGACCCCGGCCTATGTACTGTGAGGATGGTGGAGGGCCCAGACCCCGACCTACACTGTGAGGATGATGGAGGGCCCAGACCCCGGCCTATGTACTGTGAGGATGGTGGAGGGCCCAGACCCTGACCTACACTGTGAGGATGGTGGAGGGCCCAGACCCCGACCTACACTGTGAGGACGATGGAGGGCCCAGACCCCGACCTATGTACTGTGAGGATGGTGGAGGGCCCAGACCCTGACCTACACTGTGAGGACGATGGAGGGCCCAGACCCTGACCTACACTGTGAGGACGGTGGAGGGCCCAGACCCCGACCTACACTGTGAGGACAATGGAGGGCCCAGACCCCGACCTACACTGTGAGGATGGTGGAGGGCCCAGACCCCGACCTATGCACTGTGAGGACAGTGGAGGGCCCAGACCCCGACCCCGACCTACACTGTGAGGATGGTGGAGGGCCCAGACCCCGACCTACACTGTGAGGATGGTGAAGGGCCCAGACCCCGACCTACACTGTGAGGATGGTGAAGGGCCCAGACCCCGACCTACACTGTGAGGACGATGGAGGGCCCAGACCCCGACCCTGACCTACACTGTGAGGATGGTGAAGGGCCTGAACCTCAGTGTATGATATGAATTGCGTTACATCTTCTAAGGGTTTGATGAGCCGATCTGTCTTTCATCAGCTGCCAATGTCGGATCTCACAGTAACCAATAATC
The DNA here is from genome assembly GCA_033576535.1 of Allobates femoralis. Classification (NCBI taxonomy): domain Eukaryota; kingdom Metazoa; phylum Chordata; class Amphibia; order Anura; family Aromobatidae; genus Allobates; species Allobates femoralis. Next base: position 753,632,850 of record JARQOC010000002.1, read on the forward strand.
CAGTCTGCCGGTGCGTGATCTTATGTTTTACAAAACCAGAATGTAACATTACAGATGTGGATCTCCAGCGTCTCCTGTCCATCACCTGGACGTAGATCTGGGAAAACTGAGGACGTTCTTCCAGGGTGTAGACCGGCACCTGCACCTCACCCTCTGGATAGAGGACATGTTCACCCTCTGGATAGAGGACATGTTCACCCTCTGGATAGAGGACATGTTCAGCCTCTCTAGGGGGGAGAAGAGCAAGAACTGAGTGAAGACAATGGATGGGAAAGTTACATCTCTTCTGTATTTCTGAGGAAACTCCGGAACAATACATGAAACCAGGCCAAGAAGAAGAAAGTACACCCCTGAGGATATGATGCCACCAAGCTCATGAAAGGACAAAGGTGATGGCAACCCCAGACAGGAGGCCCTAATGGTGATAGAGATCTTCAGAGGATGATGAAGGATGGAGACGTGGCTGCAGGGTCTGATGGTTCCATAAAGGACAAGGTTTACAGTCACCAGCAGTTATCTATTATGGTCTTGGTTCTGAGGTGTTCAGTGGAAACATGGTGGAGAAGATGAAGCACAATGGATCCATCAGGAAAGGATAATTCCGCACTTTGAAGCAAACAGCTAGAATTTCTTGTAGACCTTAGATACAATGAATTGATAGGAGGTTTTATGGCAAACATCAAGGGGTTAATAATGTTAGGCAGATCTGAGCGGGGGATGGACCAGGTGAACCAGGAGGTCCCTCCACACGATGACCCGGGCAGGGCCCCAAGATGATGACCCGGGGAGGGCCCCAAGATGATGACCCGGGGAGGGCCCCAAGATGATGACCCGGGGAGGGCCCCAAGATGATGACCCGGGGAGGGCCCCAAGATGATGACCCAGGGAGGGCCCCAAGATGATGACCCAGGGAGGGCCCCAAGATGATGACCCGGGGAGGGCCCCAAGATGATGACCCGGGGAGGGCCCCAAGATGATGACCCAGGGAGGGCCCCAAGATGATGACCCGGGGAGGGCCCCAAGATGATGACCCAGGGAGGGCCCCAAGATGATGACCCGGGAGGGCCCCAAGATGATGACCCAGGGAGAGCCCCAAGATGATGACCCGGGAGGGCCCTAAGATGATGACCCAGGGAAGGCCCCAAGATGATGACCCGGGGAAGGCCCCAAGATGATGACCCAGGATGGTGTCAAAGATCTCTGTGTCCAAGAAGATTCCAATCTCCATTCTACATGTTATACAGTATACCCAGCCCGATTCTGGTCACATCTCTATGTGCTAGAGGGGAATGCGAGGAAGAATACACCGTGTGCAGAATTATTAGGCAGGTTGTATTGTAGAGGATTATTTTTATTATTGATCAATAACTCTGTTCTCAATCACCCAAAAGACTCATAAATATCAAAGCTTAAAGGGAACCGGTCACCTCCGAAAAGCCACCTAACCCATCAATCCATGTCCCTGCACCTTCCTATTACCATTATTACTATCCCTCTCTGCTAAATGCTTGTTTTCAATGTTGTAAATAACATTTTGATACTTACTCATTAGGATGATAATCAAGCGGGGGCTATATGCAATAGTCCCCCTGTGCGTGTTGTTTTGCAGCCTGATGATCGTGTATCACGCCCCCCTGGGCGTCCTCTCTGTGTCCCTGTTGCTGCCTCTTGCACGCCCCCCTGGGCGTCCTCTCTGTGTCCCTGTTGCTGCCTCTTGCACGCCCCCATGGGCGTCCTCTCTGTGTCCCTGTTGCTGCCTCTTGCACGCCCCCATGGGCGTGCTATTGAAATCAAAATGTGCACTCCCCCAGCTAGGCTCGGTCGGCTCTGCTATGCAGCCTTCTGTGGTGCCCCACATGATCAGGCGTCACAGTGGGGTATTGCACCTGTAAAAGTGGTGTAATCTTCCCCAGCTGCAGGTGGATCCTAGGCTGGTGGGTGGGATCCATTCCTGCACTCCCACATTAGAGTAGTGGTGGAGGTTACCCCAGGGAGGGAGATATAGTCATCTCTAGGGGGAGTAGAGAAGTAGTCGGAGAGAGTGAGGAGAAGGGAGTTGGAGAGGAGTCGAGGAGGAGTGTGGAGCGAGGTGGAAGGTTAACCCGGGCAGCTCTACGCTGATCTGGAGGAAAGATGAGAGAGGATCCTGAGGGGATCCTGAGAGAGGGTGCCTGACGCGGGAGTCTGGGCCCTAGAGAGAAAGGGGGAACCCCAGCGTGGAGTGACCATACTGCAGGGAATTCCGCAGTCCACCACGGGAACACTGGTCCCGAGGAAACGGCCAGAGTCTACCTCTGAAGTCGGCAACCGGCTGCTGCGGTCTGTTCACCGGCTGCGGCACCCTGCTAGACGGAGCGGTCTGCCTGCTTCTTCACCACGAGGGAGGGGAGCCCCAAGTCTACCTTTAAGGAGCCATTGGGTATAGACTCATTCTAGGTGGGGAAGAAAGGACATGGGTTTGTCAACTAAGGCATACCACGGGTACCACCATACCACCTGGCATCCACTTGCAGTCACCTGTAGAGCTACCTGTTTCTTTAACAACTTTTGCTGTACTGTGGACTTGTATGCTGCTGACTGTTTACAGTAAAGTACCCGGAGAGTGAATTTACCTCCGTGTCTTTGTCCTGCAGAATTCAACCTGTTTGCTTTCAGGAACCCTGCCCCGGAGGACCAGCTCCACCTGTAGGGAGCTCTGCCATCCTTGCCGCAATACCATCGCCCTCCAGAGGACTGTGGCGGCGCTGGTGATCCCTCACCAGGTACTACAGGTGGCGTCACTTGACAATAAACTCTTATCCCCTGTACACAACCCCTTATTGAAGTGTCAACCAGGCCATGGGCTCAGACACCGCCACCCGTAACTTCCCCGTGAAGCAGCCACCGAGCCTGATACCCGAGTATCCCAGGGCCTGGGGCTCGACACTTCCTGTTATGAAGCCGAACGCATCATTTCTGGAGCCGCGGGGCCCCATAGCAACCCGCTGTTTACCTTAACGGTGCACGTCCTGGAGCTTCGCATGGACCCGCTGTTAAGGTAAACAGCGGGTTGCTATGGGGCCCCGCAGCTCAAGAAATGGTCCATTCGGCATCATAACAAGAAGGCTGCATAGCAGAGCCGACCGAGCCTAGCTGGGGGAGCGCACATTTTGATTACAATAGCACGCCTGTGAGGGCGTGCAATAGGCAGCAGGAGGCAGCAACAGAGACACAGAGAGGACGCCTAGGGGTGTGCAAGAAACAGCAGGAGGCAGCAACAGAGACACAGAGAGGACGCCCAGGGGGTGTGCAAGAAACAGCAGGAGGCAGCAACAGAGACACAGAGAGGACGCCTAGGGGGGCGTGATAAAGGATCATAAGGCTGCAAAACAACACGCCCAAGGGGACTTTGCATACAGCCCCCGCTTCATTATCATCATAATGAGTAAGTATAAAAATGTTTTTTACAACATTGAATCAAGCATTTAGCAGAGAGAGGGATAGTTATAATGGTAATAGGAAGGTGCAGGGACATGGATTGATAGGTTAGGTGGCTTTTCGGAGGTGACCGGTTCCCTTTAATATTTTTGGAAGCTGGAGTGGGGTTTTTAGATTTGGCTTTTAGGAGGATATCTGTTTGTGCAGGTAACTATTACTGTGCAGAATTATTAGGCAACTTAATAAAATCCTAATCTATTCCCATCTCACTTGTTTATTTTCTCCAGGTAAACCAATATAACTGCACAAAATGTAGAAATAAACATATCCCCCTTTCTTTATGATGACACTCAGCAGCCTCCATCCATAGATTGTGTCAGTTGCTTGATCTGTTTGCGATCAACATTGCGTGCAGCAGCCACCACAGCCTCCAGACACTGTCCTCAGAGGTGTACTGTTTTCCCTCCCAGACACTGTCCCCAGAGGTGTGCTGTTTTCCCTCCCAGACACTGTTCCCAGAGGTGTGCTATGTTCCCTCCCTGACACTGTTCCCAGAGGTGTACTGTTTTCCCTCCCAGACACTGTCCCCAGAGGTGTGCTATTTTCCCTCCAGACACTGTCCCCAGAGGTGTACTGTTTTCCCTCCCAGACACTGTTCCCAGAGGTGCACTGTTTTCCCTCCCAGACACTGTTCCCAGAGGTGTACTGTTTTCCCTCCCAGACACTGTTCCCAGAGGTGTACTGTTTTCCCTCCCTGTAGATCTCACATTTTAGGAGGGACCACAGGTTCTCTATGGGGTTCAGATCAGGTGAACAAGGGGCCATGTCATTA
>JARQOC010000002.1:753637198-753694698 GCA_033576535.1 Allobates femoralis
AATAGTGGGGAGGGGGAGACACTATCAGGGCCTTATAATGAATAGTGGGGAGGGGGGAGACACTATCAGGGCCTTATAATGAATAGTGGGGAGGGAAGACACTATCAGGGCCTTATAATGAATAGTGGGGAGGGGGAGACACTATCAGGGCCTTATAATGAATAGTGGGGAGGGGAGACACTATCAGGGCCTTATAATGAATAGTGGGGAGGGGGAGACACTATCAGGGCCTTATAATGAATAGTGGGGAGGGGGAGACACTATCAGGCCTTATAATGAATAGTGGGGAGGGGGAGACACTATCAGGGCCTTATAATGAATAGTGGGGGGGAGACACTATCGGGGCCTTATAATGAATAGTGTGGGGGGGGAGACACTATCAGGGCCTTATAATGAATAGTGGGAGGGGGAGACACTATCAGGGCCTTATAATGAATAGTGGGGAGGGGGAGACACTATCAGGGCCTTATAATGAATAGTGGGGGAGGGGAAGACACTATCAGGGCCTTATAATGAATAGTGGGGAGGGGGAGACACTATCAGGCCTTATAATGAATAGTGGGGAGGGGGAGACACTATCAGGGCCTTATAATGAATAGTGGGGAGGGGGAGACACTATCAGGGCCTTATAATGAATAGTGGGGGGGGGAAGACACTATCACGGGCCTTATAATGAATAGTGGGGGGGAGACACTATCAGGGCCTTATAATGAATAGTGGGGGGGGGAGACACTATCAGGGCCTTATAATGAATAGTGGGGAGAGGGAGACACTATCAGGGCCTTATAATGAATAGTGGGGGAGGGGAAGACACTATCAGGGCCTTATAATGAATAGTGGGGAGGGGGAGACACTATCAGGGCCTTATAATGAATAGTGGGAGGAGGGAGACACTATCAGGGCCTTATAATGAATAGGGGGAGGGGGGAGACACTATCAGGGCCTTATAATGAATAGTGGGGAGGGGGAGACACTATCGGGGCCCTTATAATGAATAGTGGGAGAGGGGAGTAATGAATAGGGGGGAACACTTCGGCTATATGATTGGAGGGAGACACTACACCTTAATAATAGTGGGACATATCGGCTATAATGATATGGGGACCTACAGGGCTTATAAATATGAGGGACCTACCCTATAAGAATGGGAGGGAGACCATCGGGTAAGAATATGGGAATTAGCAAAGATAGGGAGACACTATCGGCTTATAATAATGGGGGGAACATGGCTTAAGAATAGGGAGGAACCTCAGGCTTTATGATAGGGGAGAGACATATCGGCTATAATAAGTGGAGAACTGCTATAAGATTGGAGGAGACCTATCAGCTATAATGATAGGGAGGAGACATCGCTTAAATGAATAGTGGGGAGGAGACACTATCAGGGCCTTATAATGATAGGGGGGGAGACACTATAGGCCTTATAATGATAGTGGGGAGGGAGACACTATCAGGCTTATATGAATAGTGGGAGGGAACACTATCGGCCTTATAATGAATAGTGGGGGGGAACACTATCAGGGCCTTATAATGAATAGTGGGAGGGGAGACACTATCAGGGCTTATAATGAATATGGGGAGGGAGACACTATCAGGGCCTTATAATGAATAGTGGGGAGGGAAGACACTATCGGCCTTATAATGAATAGTGGGGAGGGAGACACTTAGGCCTTATAATGAATAGTGGGGGGGGGGAACACTATCAGGGCCTATAATAATAGTGGGGGGGAACACTATCGGCTTATAATGAATAGTGGGAGGGAGACACTATCAGGCCTTATAATGAATAGTGGGAGGGGAGACACTATCAGGGCTTATAATAATAGTGGGAGGGAGACACTACAGGGCTATAATGAATAGTGGGGAGGGACACTACAGGCCTTATAATGAATAGGGGGAGGGAACACTATCAGGGCCTTATATGAATAGTGGGAGGGGAGACACTATCAGGGCTTATAATGATATGGGGAGGGAGACACTATCAGGGCCTTATAATGATAGTGGGGGGGAGACACTATCAGGGCCTTATAATGAATAGTGGGGAGGGGGAGCACTATCAGGGCCTTATAATGAATAGTGGGGAGGGGAGACACTATCAGGGCCTTATATGAATAGTGGGGGGAGACACTATCAGGCCTTAAATTGAATAGGGGGGGGGACACTTCGGGCCTTTAATGAATGTGGGGGGAGACACATCAGGGCCTTATAATGAAATGGGGGAGGGAGACACTATCAGGCTTATAAGATAGTGGGGAGGGAGACACTATCAGGGCCTTATATGAATAGTGGGGGGAGACACTATCAGGCCTTATAATGAATAGTGGGAGGGAGACACTATAGGCTTAGAATGGGAGGGGAACACTTCAGGCCTATAATGAATAGTGGGGGGAGACACTATCAGGGCCTTATAATGAATAGTGGGGAGGGACACTATCAGGCCTTATAATGAATAGTGGGGAGGGGAGACACTATCGGGCTTATAATGAATAGTGGGAGGGGAGACACTATCAGGGCCTTATAATGAATAGTGGGGGGAGACACTATCAGGGCTTATAATGAATAGTGGGGAGGGGGAGACACTATCAGGGCCTTATAATGAATAGTGGGGAGGGGAGACACTATCAGGGCCTTATAATGAATAGTGGAGGGGAGAGCACTATCAGGGCCTTATAATGAATAGTGGGGAGGGGGAGACACTATCAGGGCCTTATAATGAATAGTGGGGGGGGAGACACTATCAGGGCCTTATAATGAATAGTGGGGAGGGGGAGACACTATCGGGGCCTTATAATGAATAGTGGGGAGGGGGAGACACTATCAGGGCCTTATAATGAATAGTGGGGAGGGGGAGACACTATCAGGGCCTTATAATGAATAGTGGGGCGGGGAGACACTATCAGGGCCTTATAATGAATAGTGGGGAGGGGGAGACACTATCGGAGCCTTATAATGAATAGTGGGGAGGGGGGAGACACTATCAGGGCCTTATAATGAATAGTGGGGAGGGGGAGACACTATCAGGGCCTTATAATGAATAGTGGGGAGGGGGAGACACTATCAGGGCCTTATAATGAATAGTGGGGAGAGGAGACACTATCAGGGCCTTATAATGAATAGTGGGGAGGGGGAGACACTATCGGGGCCTTATAATGAATAGTGGGGAGGGGAGACACTATCAGGGCCTTATAATGAATAGTGGGGAGGGGGGAGACACTATCAGGGCCTTATAATGAATAGTGGGGAGGGGGAAGACACTATCAGGGCCTTATAATGAATAGTGGGGAGGGGGAGACACTATCGGGGCCTTATAATGAATAGTGGGGAGAGGGGAGACACTATCGGGCCTTATAATGAATAGTGGGGAGGGGGAGACACTATCAGGGCCTTATAATGAATAGTGGGGAGAGGGAGACACTATCGGGGCCTTATAATGAATAGTGGGGAGGGGAGACACTATCGGGGCCTTATAATGAATAGTGGGAGGGGGGAGACACTATCGGGGCCTTATAATGAATAGTGGGGAGGGGGAAGACACTATCAGGGCCTTATAATGAATAGTGGGGAGGGGGGAGACACTATCGGGGCCTTATAATGAATAGTGGGGAGAGGGGAGACACTATCAGGGCCTTATAATGAATAGTGGGGAGGGGAGACACTATCAGGGCCTTATAATGAATAGTGGGGAGGGGGGAGACACTATCGGGGCCTTATAATGAATAGTGGGGAGGGGAGACACTATCGGGGCCTTATAATGAATAGTGGGGAGGGGGGAGACACTATCAGGGCCTAATAATGAATAGTGGGGAGGGGGAGACACTATCGGGGCCTTATAATGAATAGTGGGGAGGGGAGACACTATCGGGGCCTTATAATGAATAGTGGGGAGGGGGGAGACACTATCAGGGCCTTATAATGAATAGTGGGGAGGGGAGACACTATCGGGGCCTTATAATGAATAGTGGGGAGGGGGGAGACACTATCGGGGCCTTATAATGAATAGTGGGGTGGGGGCAGAGGTGTAACTACAATGGTTGCAGGGGTTGCAGTCACACCTGGGGCCTAGAGCCTAGGGGGGGCTAAGAAGTCACTTTGGCCTATTGAAAAAGAATAAAACTAATCCTATAAGAAATTTGCAGTAATTGGGAGCCCCGTTGGCACTTTGCCATTGAATGTGGAGAACATTATCGGGGCCTTATAATGACCTGTGGGGATAATATCAGGGAGGTGACATCCTCCAAAATAATTTGAGATCCAAATTTACCATCTTCCTACCCCTTCTCCTGTTCATTATAAGTCCATCAAGTGTCCTATCTGTAAGTAGGTGTGCGCTGCATGGTGATGTCATAAAGCCCCTTGTAATAGAGAAAGCGCTGGAAAGGATACTAAGGATACTAAGGATACTAAGGCCCTGCTGCCATTTTCTGCTACAAGATCACTTGCCGCTCTCTATGCCACTTATGATAAGGGAAATCTAGCCATGGGCAACCCAGAGCCTCAGGCTGTGAGCAACAGGCCAGAATGCCTTCATTATTAGCACCCTGCAAGGCACCCCCTCTACCTCCAGATAGCAATACAGCTGCACCAGCAGTATGTCCGCCCATGCTTCCCCCTCTCTTTACTGCCCCCACACTTGTATGCTTTTACCTACATACTGTCCTTTCATTCTCTCCCCTGAAACCTCACATATTTCTCCCCATATTGTCTCATGACACATTCCCTCCGTTTCCCATCATTCCACCCCTGCTTAACATACTGCCATCAGCAGTCATCCCGGTACAAGAGGGCGGGAGCAGCAGTCATCCCGGTATAAGAGGGCGGGAGCAGCAGTCACCCTGGTATAAGAGGGCGGGAGCAGCAGTCACCCTGGTATAAGAGGGCGGGAGCAGCAGTCACCCCCGGTATAAGAGGGCGGGAGCAGCAGTCACCCCGGTATAAGAGGGCGGGAGCAGCAGTCACCCCGGTATAAGAGGGCGGGAGCAGCAGTCACCCTGGTATAAGAGGGCGGGAGCAGCAGTCATCCTGGTATAATAGGGCGGGAGCAGCAGTCATCCTGGTATAATAGGGCGGGAGCAGCAGTCATCCTGGTATAAGAGGGCGGGAGCAGCAGTCACCCCGGTATAAGAGGGGGGAGCAGCAGTCACCCTGGTATAAGAGGGCGGGAGCAGCAGTCATCCTGGTATAAGAGGGCGGGAGCAGCAGTCATCCTGGTATAAGAGGCGGGAGCAGCAGTCATCCTGGTATAAGAGGGCGGGAGGACCAGTCATCCTGGTATAAGAGGGGCGGGAGCAGCAGTCACCCTGGTATAAGAGGGCGGGAGCAGCAGTCATCCTGGTATAAGAGGGCGGGAGCAGCAGTCATCCTGGTATAAGAGGGCGGGAGCAGCAGTAATCCCGGCATAAGAGGGCGGGAGAGCAGCAGTCATCCTGGTATAAGAGGGCGGGGAGCAGCAGTCATCCTGGTATAATAGGGCGGGAGCAGCAGTCACCCTGGTATAAGAGGGCGGGAGCAGCAGTCACCCTGGTATAAGAGGGCGGGAGCAGCAGTCACCCCGGTATAAGAGGGCGGGAGCAGCAGTCACCCTGGTATAAGAGGGCGGGAGCAGCAGTCATCCTGGTATAATAGGGCGGGAGCAGCAGTCATCCTGGTATAATAGGGCGGGAGCAGCAGTCACCCTGGTATAAGAGGGCGGGAGGACCAGTCACCCTGGTATAAGAGGGCGGGAGGACCAGTCACCCTGGTATAAGAGGGCGGGAGGACCAGTCACCCTGGTATAAGAGGGCGGGAGGACCAGTCACCCTGGTATAAGAGGGCGGGAGGACCAGTCACCCTGGTATAAGAGGGCGGGAGGACCAGTCACCCTGGTATAAGAGGGCGGGAGGACCAGTCACCCTGGTATAAGAGGGCGGGAGGACCAGTCACCCTGGTATAAGAGGGCGGGAGGACCAGTCATCCCGGTATAAGAGGGCGGGAGCAGCAGTCACCCTGGTATAAGAGGGCGGGAGCAGCAGTCACCCTGGTATAAGAGGGCGGGGAGCAGCAGTCACCCTGGTATAAGAGGGCGGGAGCAGCAGTCATCCTGGTATAAGAGGGCGGGAGCAGCAGTCACCCTGGTATAAGAGGGCGGGAGCAGCAGTCACCCTGGTATAAGAGGGCGGGAGCAGCAGTCACCCTGGTATAAGAGGGCGGGAGCAGCAGTCACCCTGGTATAAGAGGGCGGGAGCAGCAGTCACCCTGGTATAAGAGGGGCGGGAGCAGCAGTCACCCCGGTATAAGAGGGCGGGAGCAGCAGTCACCCCGGTATAAGAGGGCGGGAGCAGCAGTCACCCCGGCATAAGAGGGCGGGAGCAGCAGTCATCCCGGCATAAGAGGGCGGGAGCAGCAGTCACCCCGGTATAAGAGGGCGGGAGCAGCAGTCATCCCGGCATAAGAGGGCGGGAGCAGCAGTCATCCCGGCATAAGAGGGCGGGAGCAGCAGTCATCTCCGGCATAAGAGGGCGGGAGCAGCAGTCATCCCGGTATAAGAGGGCGGGAGCAGCAGTCATCCCGGTATAAGAGGGTGGGAGCAGCAGTCATCCCGGCATAAGAGGGCGGGAGCAGCAGTCACCCTGGTATAAGAGGGCGGGAGCAGCAGTCACCCCGGTATAAGAGGGCAGGAGCATGAGTCATCCCGGTATAAGAGGGCGGGAGGAGCAGTCATCCTGGTATAAGAGAGCGGGAGCAGCAGTCATCCTGGTATAAGAGGGCGGGAGCAGCAGTCATCCTGGTATATGGCAGGAGAGTAGCAGTCATCCCGGTATAAGGCGGGAGCAGCAGTCATCCTGGTATAAGAGGGCGGGAGCAGCAGTCACCCTGGTATAAGAGGGCGGGAGCAGCAGTCATCCTGGTATAAGAGAGCGGGAGCAGGAGTCATCCCAGTACAAGAGGGCGGGAGCAGCAGTCATCCTGGTATATGGCGGGAGTAGCAGTCATCCCGGTATAAGGCGGGAGCAGCAGTCATCCTGGTATAAGAGGGCGGGAGCAGCAGTCACCCTGGTATAAGAGGGCGGGAGCAGCAGTCATCCCGGTATAAGAGGGCAGGAGCAGCAGTCACCCCGGTATAAGAGGGCGGGAGCAGCAGTCATCCCGGTATAAGAGGGCGGGAGCAGCAGTCACCCCGGTATAAGAGGGCGGGAGCAGCAGTCACCCTGGTATAAGAGGGCGGGAGCAGCAGTCATCCTGGCATAAGAGGGCGGGAGCAGCAGTCATCCTGGTATAAGAGGGCGGGAGCAGCAGTCATCCTGGTATAAGAGGGCGGGAGCAGCAGTCACCCTGGTATAAGAGGGCGGGAGCAGCAGTCACCCTGGTATAAGAGGGCGGGAGCAGCAGTCATCCTGGTATAAGAGGGCAGGAGCAGCAGTCATCCCGGTATAAGAGGGCGGGAGCAGCAGTCACCCTGGTATAAGAGGGCGGGAGCAGCAGTCATCCTGGCATAAGAGGGCGGGAGCAGCAGTCATCCTGGTATAAGAGGGCGGGAGCAGCAGTCATCCCGGTATAAGAGGGCGGGAGGACCAGTCATCCTGGTATAAGAGGGCGGGAGCAGCAGTCACCCCGGTATAAGAGGGCGGGAGCACATAAAGCTGGAGGCAGATAGACACTATGCGGTGGTCAGTTTGCTCATCTTTTGATTAATGTCGATTTCTTTATTGTTCTAGGATTTTTGATAGGTTCATAGTAAAGCGGAATCTGACTGAAAACAGTTATCCCCCCAACACCATCTACGGGCACCGAGGTACAGATTACATTATTCCATTCCTGCCGCGCATACGCCACCGGGAGATGTGCGCTCCCATCAGTAAATACAACGTTGCTTACAGTACATATGGCAACTTCTAAAATGATCTAATGAAGAAATGAAAATCAGCGGCAGAAGATCCAGAAGAGGAAAAGAGCAGAAAACTGCAAATAATCATCTATTAATAATCTATCAATAATCATCTATTAATAATCATCTATTATTAATCATCTATCAATAATCACTAATGATCTATTAATCACCAATCACTAATCATTCACATGACAATGGCGATTTTGCACAATAAAGTGATTTTTGCATACTTTGTGTGTTCTCATTATTGGGGCTCGCTCAGATGTCGCCCCCCTTGGTGATCAGTCTGTGGATGGTATTACACGGGCAGGCAGTCACTGGCAGCAGGGATGGAGGGGACCAAATTCAGCCCTGGCATTTGATAGCACACAGGCCCTTGCTGCCCCCCCACCTCGAGCCCCAGATTGAGGTCTCCATTACTAACATTACACTGTTGGCATGAAGTGAACAAGAGCAGTAATACTAATATCAATAATATCGCTAGATGAGACTGAATAATAATCATCATCATCAATGTAACAGACAAGTAGCACAGGAGCATATTAAGATATCACCACCATACAGTGACCATGTAATGGTAATACCAGCGCTGGGCAGGTCGTGTACCTGTGCAGGTTCTCACCAGTGATCTTCTCGCTGATTGTTCCTTCATTTTCCCTTTTTCTTTTCCATTTGGCCCAGACCGCCGTGACGTCTTCTCCCATAACTCGCTCTTACAGAACCTAACACTTTGGCTTGGTGCTTTTCCAGCCCCTTCCTCACAAACACAGGTCTATAACCAGAGCCCCAGACCGTGATAATACCGTACTGCCCCAATACAATAATGATCCCGCACCTGTGTATATTAACCCGCCATCCTGTGCACGTAGGCACACTAACAGAAGGGCCGACCCCCAACTTTTCAAGACAGACATCTAATGTGGCACATAGGTATTTTGCCCCTTCATGCTTTCACCTATTATGGCCTTCACAGTATGCTGCCCCTAGAAATGCCCCCACATTTCCACACCTTATAATGCCCCCTAAAATCCAAAACTCCACAGCCCTCCTAAACAGTAAGATGGTAACCGCAGCCCCCACACAGTATGACTATCTCCACAAAGCCCCTCATGAAGTATGATGCTCCCTACACAGTCCTCTATACAGTACGATGGTCTCCACGCTGCCCCCATACAGTATTACAGTACCCAGAGTATGATGGTCCCCACACAGCCCCACCCATAAGAGAATGATGGTCCCCACACAGCCCCCCATAGAATAGGATGGTCCACACACTGCCCCCCATAGAATAGGATGGTCCCCACACTGCCCCCCATAGAATAGGATGGTCCCCACACTGCCCCCCATAGAATAGGATGGTCCCCACACTGCCCCCCATAGAATAGGATGGTCCCCACACTGCCCCCCCATAGAATAGGATGGTCCCCACACAGCCCCCCATAGAATAGGATGGTCCCCACACTGCCCCCCATAGAATAGAATGGTCCACACACTGCCCTCCCATAGAATAGGATGGTCCCCACACAGCCCCCCATAGAATATGATGGTCCACACACTGCCCCCCCATAGAATAGGATGGTCCCTACACAATCATCCATACAGTATGATTGTCCCTACACAATCATCCATACAGTATGATGGACCCCACAGTCCCCCATAAAATATGATGATCCCCACAGTCCCCCATACAGTATGATGGTCCCCACACAGTCCCCCATAAAATATGATGATCCCCACAGCACCCCATATAGTATGATGGTCCCCTACACAATCCCCCATACAGCATGATGGTCCCCACACAATCCCCCATAAAATATGATGGTCCCCACACAGCACCCCATAAAATATGATGGTCCCCACACAGCACCCCATAAAGCATGGGCGTACCCAGGATCAAAACTAGGGGGGGGCGCAAGCCATGGTTGTTCGGAACATGATATCCGGCCCAATGCATTGTGGGGGCTGATCACGTGCTCAGCCGGGCTCCAGCGCATGCGCAGTGTGCATATTGAAGCCAGGACGAACACATGATCAACCCCCACAATGCACCGGGCCGGATATGACGTTTCGGCCAGTGCATCAGAGGACCACAGGAGGCGGGAATTTCAAAAAGAGCTGACCGGTTCCTCTTAAATAGAACCTGTCACTCCCTTTGGCCGTTCTAACCCCTACCCACCACTTTATACATGATGTATTTGGGATTCCTGTGACCTCTCTATATGCTCAGCGGTTCCCCTGTGTACCTCAAAAATGAACTTTTAATATCTCCTGAGCGGTATGGAAATTAGCTGAAAATGGTCCGGGAGGATCTGCTCAATCTGGTCCTTGTCGCCCCATTGGTTGAAATACCCGCCTCGCTCCTGTGAACAGGCCACCGCTCCTGTGTATGTCACATTGCTCTCATGCCTGCGCAGTGACGCAGGTCTGTGTGCTCAATGCAAGTACAAAACAACAGCACAAACACCACAAAACTACATCACCAGACCCACCAGAGGTACAGGAATACATCCATATAACCTCCATTAGTGCAGAAACACTATGTCACAACTCTCAGTACAGAAATACATCACCAGAACCCTCATCAGTGCAGAAACCTAGGGTCTGTGCCTCTCAGGATTCTGCGCCTCCAGGGAACCCCAAACTGTCTGGGAAGCCTTCCTCACTGCTTCTGTTCTGTTCTCATGTTCTGCTCTCTGTGTGTTCCGCGTTTTTTTTTATTGTGTTGGTCTCTCCACCCACTTTGTCAGTGTCCTCCTACATTCCACCCACTTTGCTACACCCTGCTGCCACCCCTTGCCCAACCTAGAGTCCTAGGCGTAGGGTCGGTGTTTGTGCGGTGTGGTTGTGTTTTCAACCACCTTGCTTACACGGCTGCACTTCCCTCTTGTGGCCACCTGGTTACATTGTAACGATATCGTTGCGTGTAACGGGGCCTTTAGAATAAATAGTAAGTCCATTGCATGTGAAAGGGGAATCACTTCACTCCAAATCACGTACAAGTAATTAATGTGATGCAGATCGCTCCTCCTCCAAGATGTGTTTCTCCCTTAAGAAAAACATAAAACATGCAGTTTTACTACAAAAGTTTAAACGGTTTATAACTACGACATATATTTAGAGAGAAAAAAAGCAAAAAGAACGGAGGCAATTATACTAAAGTCACAACAATGTCCAGTGTAGATGCAGCACCTGCTGGTGGTTTTGTGCTCTATAAGTGACAGAGAAGCATGCAATATTACATTATTATTATTATGTAGAATAATTGTTTGCTGTGCATACATCTCACTATGGCTCCCGCACAGCATTGCCTGTCAATAAGACAATGAATCCAGTACCATTCTCCATTTAGACATGTGGTATCGCCCCCATGTATCCAAACAAAAATGTTTATATACTCAGGAGATACCACCAATGCAGTAAAAACGCGCATCCGACGACGCATCTCTGATGCTAGTGGAAATCTAAAAACTGGTATCTCCCGAGTATCTAAACATTTTTGTTTGGATACATGGGGCGATATCACATGTCTAAATCGAGAATCATACTGGATACTTAAACTGAACACCAGAGATCCAGTTGGTCTCAACAAAAGGCAGGATCTGTTATTGCAGTACATATAATTCACTCCTAATGTATTCTAATACTTCTGAATTGTCTATTTGCAGACCAGTCCCTTTGTATGTAGATGCCCCGGATTGCACCATGGTGGACGGACTGATCTGCCGGAATCTCACCAGCTCACATCTATTTTATATTTACAAATATGAACTGAAAATGTGAAGTATAAACGGGATTTCCAAGGCCCAGCACTAAAGGCCCAACACTAAAGGCCCAACACTAAAGGCCCAACACTAAAGGCCCAACACTAAAGGCCCAACACTAAAGGCCCAACACTAAAGGCCCAGCACTAAAGGCCCAGCACTAAAGGCCCAACACTAAAGGCCCAGCACTAAAGGCCCAACACTAAAGGCCCAACACTAAAGGCCCAGCACTAAAGGCCCAGCACTAAAGGCCAAGCACTAAAGGCCCAGTTACACACAGATAATTGTGCAGACATTGTTCGCAGATCTCTGGTTGCAGTGAAATCATGGACACATTGTCCCATTTTGTGGCTGTGTACAAATGGAGCAATCTGTCCATGATTTCACTGCAACCAGAGATCTGCGAACAATGTCTGCACAATTATCTGTGTGTAACTGGGCCTTTACTATTTTTTCGAAGATTGCAAGATGCCAGTTAACAGCTTGCTAAAGGCATCCACTGAAACGAGTAGTTTTTAGGGGGGGGGGGGGGGGGGGGGAGAGGTGGATTTCTTTTTGATACATGTTTAACATGTTTTGATTCATTAACTATTGAAGAGTTTTTACAAAAAAAATGTCTATCACTGTTCCTTCGATTATCGCTGGAAGCTACCTTTATTCCTTTACTTGCATACAGTATAAGGCTACGTTCACACATTTGCGTATTTTGCTGCGCTTTTTTGCGCTCGCTTTTTGCCGCGTTTTTCGGCCGCACAAAAAAGCGCAGCAAAATACGCAGGGGCTTTCACACACTGCGCTTTCTTTACCCCAGAAAGCGCAGTGATGTCACAGAGGGGAGGAAGAATCCTGCTTCCTCCTCCCCTCTGTGACAGCCCCATTAGATTTCACAGTGTATTAATATACACTGTGAAATCTAAATTAAACAGAGGCAAATGTATGTAAAATAAAAAAGAATGAATACATCACCCCTCCGGTGCCTTCTCCCGCTGTCTGGTGCCTTCTGCCGCTGTCCGGTCTCCAGTTGTAAGTTAGAGGTGTACTGATAAGACCTGTGGTGACGTCAGAGGGGGGCGTTCCCATCGCTGATTGGCTGTTCGCGGTCATGTCATATGTATCACATGACCGCGAGTGCCCGGGAACGCCCCTCTGACATCAGCACAGGTCCTGTCAGAAGAGATCTCACTTGGAACCGGGGATCGCACAGCGGCAGAAGGCGTCGGACAGGTGAAGTATTGATTCTTTTTTATTTTACATACATTTGCCTTTGTTTAATTTAGATTTCGCAGTGTATATTAATACACTGTGAAATCTAATGGGCGGCCACAGCTGTCACACAGGGGAGGAGGAAGCAGGATTCTTCACCCCTCTGTATATTAATACACTGTGAAGTCTAATGGGCGGCCACAGCTGTCACAGGGGGGAGGAGGAAGCAGGATTCTTCACCCCTCTGTATATTAATACCCTGTGAAGTCTAATGGGCGGTCACAGCTGTCACACAGGGGAGGAGGAAGCAGGATTCTTCACCCCTCTGTATATTAATACACTGTGAAATCTAATGGGCGGCCACAGCTGTCACACAGGGGAGGAGGAAGCAGGATTCTTCACCCCTCTGTATATTAATACACTGTGAAGTCTAATGGGCGGCCACAGCTGTCACAGGGGGGAGGAGGAAGCAGGATTCTTCACCCCTCTGTATATTAATACCCTGTGAAGTCTAATGGGCGGCCACAGCTGTCACACGGGGGAGGAGGAAGCAGGATTCTTCACCCCTCTGTATATTAATACACTGTGAAGTCTAATGGGCGGTCACAGCTGTCACACAGGGGAGGAGGAAGCCGGATTCTTCACCCCTCTGTATATTAATACACTGTGAAATCTAATGGGCGGCCACAGCTGTCACAGGGGGGAGGAGGAAGCAGGATTCTTCACCCCTCTGTATATTAATACACTGTGAAATCTAATGGGCAGCCACAGCTGTCACACAGGGGAGGAGGAGCAGGATTCTTCACCCCTCTGTATATTAATACACTGTGAAGTCTAATGGGCGGCCACAGCTGTCACACAGGGGAGGAGGAAGCAGGATTCTTCACCCCTCTGTATATTAATACACTGTGAAATCTAATGGGCGGCCACAGCTGTCACAGAGGGGAGGAGGAAGCAGGATTCTTCACCCCTCTGTATATTAATACACTGTGAAATCTAATGGGCGGCCACAGCTGTCACACAGGGGAGGAGGAAGCAGGATTCTTCACCCCTCTGTATATTAATACACTGTGAAATCTAATGGGCGGCCACAGCTGTCACAGAGGGGAGGAGGAAGCAGGATTCTTCACCCCTCTGTATATTAATACACTGTGAAATCTAATGGGCGGCCACAGCTGTCACACAGGGGAGGAGGAAGCAGGATTCTTCACCCCTCTGTATATTAATACACTGTGATATCTAATGGGCGGTCACAGCTGTCACACAGGGGAGGAGGAAGCAGGATTCTTCACCCCTCTGTATATTAATACACTGTGAAGTCTAATGGGCGGCCACAGCTGTCACACAGGGGAGGAGGAGCAGGATTCTTCACCCCTCTGTATAGTAATACACTGTGAAGTCTAATGGGCGGCCACAGCTGTCACACAGGGGAGGAGGAAGCAGGATTCTTCACCCCTCTGTATATTAATACACTGTGAAGTCTAATGGGTGGCCACAGCTGTCACAGGGGGGAGGAGGAAGCAGGATTCTTCACCCCTCTGTATATTAATATCCTGTGAATTCTAATGGGCGGCCACAGCTGTCACACAGGGGAGGAGGAGCAGGATTCTTACACCCTCTGTATATTAATACACTGTGAAATCTAATGGGCGGCCACAGCTGTCACACAGGGGAGGAGGAAGCAGGATTCTTCACCCCTCTGTATATTAATACACTGTGAAGTCTAATGGGCGGCCACAGCTGTCACACAGGGGAGGAGGAAGCAGGATTCTTCACCCCTCTGTATATTAATACACTGTGAAGTCTAATGGGCGGTCACAGCTGTCACAGAGGGGAGGAGGAAGCCGGATTCTTCACCCCTCTGTATATTAATACACTGTGAAGTCTAATGGGCGGCCACAGCTGTCACAGGGGGGAGGAGGAAGCAGGATTCTTCACCCCTCTGTATATTAATACACTGTGAAATCTAATGGGCGGCCACAGCTGTCACACAGGGGAGGAGGAGCAGGATTCTTCACCCCTCTGTATATTAATACACTGTGAAGTCTAATGGGCGGCCACAGCTGTCACAGAGGGGAGGAGGAAGCTGGATTCTTCACCCCTCTGTATATTAATACACTGTGAAGTCTAATGGGCGGCCACAGCTGTCACACAGGGGAGGAGGAAGCAGGATTCTTCACCCCTCTGTATATTAATATCCTGTGAAGTCTAATGGGCGGTCACAGCTGTCACACAGGGGAGGAGGAGCAGGATTCTTCACCCCTCTGTATATTAATACACTGTGAAATCTAATGGGCGGCCACAGCTGTCACACAGGGGAGGAGGAAGCAGGATTCTTCACCCCTCTGTATATTAATACACTGTGAAATCTAATGGGCGGCCACAGCTGTCACACAGGGGAGGAGGAAGCAGGATTCTTCACCCCTCTGTATATTAATACACTGTGAAATCTAATGGGCGGCCACAGCTGTCACAGAGGGGAGGAGGAAGCAGGATTCTTCACCCCTCTGTATATTAATACACTGTGAAATCTAATGGGCGGCCACAGCTGTCACAGAGGGGAGGAGGAAGCAAGATTCTTCCTCCCCTCTGGGAGAATACGCAGAAGTAGCTGCGTAAACAATTGACATATCAATTGTTTACGGAGCTGCGTTTTCTCCCGGAAAACGCACTGCGTATATTTACGCAATGTCTGCACTGCAAAGTGAATTTCCCATTCACTTTGCAGGCAGACATAAGGCACATTGCGTATTTTGAAAAGCGCGCGTAAAAAAACGCGGCAAAATACGCAATGTGTGAATGCAGCCTAAAGGTCCACCCAGGCGTAGCCTGCGTCCTGCTCAAGTGGTGGATGGAACCACAATAATTCCCAGTACTGTTAACATCTCAATTAGTGACCCCAGGCCACATGGTTTTTTCCTGATTTGCCCAGTGACCGGTCTGGCATGTTTTCTGATTTGCCCAGTGGCCGGTCCGGCCCATCTAGTGTGTTCCCTATTTGCCCAGTGACCGGTCTGGCATGTTTTCCGATTTGCCCAGTGACCCGGTCTGGCGTGTTTTCTGATTTGCCCAGTGACCGGTCTGGCATGTTTTCTGATTTGCCCAGTGGCCGGTCCGGCCCATCTAGTGTGTTCCCTATTTGCCCAGTGACCGGTCTGGCATGTTTTCCGATTTGCCCAGTGACCCGGTCTGGCGTGTTTTCTGATTTGCCCAGTGACCCGGTCTGGCGTGTTTTCTGATTTGCCCAGTGGCCGGTCCGGCCCATCTAGTGTGTTCCCTATTTGCCCAGTGACCGGTCTGGCATGTTTTCCGATTTGCCCAGTGACCCGGTCTGGCGTGTTTTCCGATTTGCCCAGTGGCCGCTCTTGCTGTCAGGAAGATAAGAATTCTGGCCATTGTGTTAAAAGACACAGCAGAGCTAACTTTCTTCTCTTTAGTTTGTAGGGGAGCTGCATAGATCTACTCTCTGTTCCCGTCAGTCAGGAATGTTTACGACCCGGCCAAGCCATAAACCTGAGCTAAGCTGAAGGCCGGCTGGTTTGTGCTGTTTTTCCTCCAGCCTCCATGTGATATTCTTTTGTCTTCAGTTACAAATTTTTAAGTCAAATTTAATAATGCACATTGTCACAAATACGTAAATCATATTTTTGGATTACTTACATTTTTGCCGATCTAATCGTACTGCTTAGATGTCTGGAACACTGTCAGGAACCGGGGAAATGAGTTCTGACCACCAGCACATCACAGACATATCATATTTGGAGTCAAACAGCAGCAAAACTCACAAGGGAAAAAAGAGAATTTTGTTTACGTACCGTAAATTCTTTTTTCTTTAATCATCAATGGGAGACCCAGACAATGGGGTTTAGGGCACTGCCCTCCGGAGGTCACACTAGGTACTACAAGTTTGTAGACACCGCCTCCTCCGCTTATAAACCCCTACCGCAGGGAACATCCTCAGTTTGGTCCATAAGCTGCGAGGAGACAAATAAACCACACCCGAAACGTCGGGAAGAAACCGTGTACAAACGGATCCAACAACCCGGATAACACTGTCCCAACAGGGAACAGAACCAATGCAAAACATGCAACGGAACAACTGGGTGGGTGCTGGGTCTCCCATTGATGATTAAAGAAAAAAGAATTTACGGTACGTAAACAAAATTCTCTTTTTTCTGGTCATCATAATGGGAGACCCAGACAATGGGGATGTCCTAAAGCAATACCCCAGGGCGGGAAGAGTTCCTCAACAGACGGATAACACATGGTCCCCCTCAAAGGTGGGCAACCGCCGCCTGGAGGACCCGCCTGCCCAAACTAGCATCCGCAGAAGCATGGGCATGCACCATATAGTGCTTAGAGAATGTGTGCAGGCTGGACCAAGTGGCAGCCTGGCACACCTGTAGAGCAGAAGCTCGATGTCGCAGAGCCCAGGAGGCACCGACAGCTCTGGTAGAGTGAGCCTTCAATCCCACCGGGAGAGGCAAACCAGAAGTCCGGTAAGCCTCTTGAATGGGAGCCTTGATCCATCTGGCCAAGGTTGACTTTGATGCCACGGACCCCTTATAGCGACCTGTCGTAAGGACAAATAATGAATCCGAACTCCGGAAGGAGGCCGTCCTGGACACATAAATGCATACAGCCCTCACAAGATCCAGAGTATGGAGGTCGCGCTCAACCTGATGAACGGGAGCGGGACAAAATGATGGGAGAACAATCTCCTGGTTCAGGTGGAAAGTGGAAACCACCTTTGGCAAAAATTCTGGCCGCGGGCGTAACACCACCTTGTCTTGGTGAACCACCAGAAAGGGTGACTTGCACGAAAGTGCAGCCAATTCTGAGACCCTCCTCAGAGATGTAATCGCCACCAGAAAGACCACCTTCTGGGACAAACGAGAGAGGGAAACGTCTCTCAGTGGCTCAAACGGCGGTTTCTGTAGTGCCGCCAGGACCATGTTAAGGTCCCAAGGGTCCAGCGGTCGCCTGTAAGGTGGGACCACCCTAGACACCCCTTGCAGAAACTGACGAACCTTCGGGAGGAGCGCCAAGCGCCTGTCAAACAGCACAGAAAGAGCTGATACTTGACCCTTCAGGGAGCTGAGGGATAAGCCCAACTCCAAACCCGACTGTAAGAAAGCCAACAACGTCGGGATGGACAAGGGCCACGGTGCCCGTCCAGCAGAGGCACACCAGGTGAAAAAGATTTTCCACGTTCTGTGGTATATCTTCCTGGATACGGGCTTCCTGGTCCGATTCATAGTGGCAACTACCGTCGGAGAGAAGCCTCTGGACGTCAGTAGCCAGGCCTCAAGAGCCATGCAGTCAATCTGAGGGCCCTGGAATTGAGGTGGAAGAATGGGCCTTGCGCGAGAAGATCTGCGCGTTCTGGAAGAGCCCACCCATGTCCGCCTGACAGTTGCCACAGGTCCGGATACCAGGACCTCCTGGGCCAATCTGGTGCCACTAGAATGGCTACTCTGCATTCCGTCCTGATTTTCCACAGGACCCTGGGAATCAGAGCCAGAGGAGGGAACACATATGGTAGATGGAAGCCGGACCAACTCAGGATCAGGGCATCCGCCCCCAGAGACTGAGGATCCCACGATCTTGCCATGTATTGCGGCACCTGATGATTCAGCCGCGAGGCCATCAGATCCACGTCCGGAGTGCCCCATTTGCTGCAGATGTCCCGGAAGACGTCTGGATGAAGAGACCACTCTCCGGCGTCCATCCCCTGCCGGCTCAGGTAATCGGCCTCCCAGTTCTCGACCCCTGGGATGTGAACCGCGGAGATCAGGCAGTCGTTGTCCTCCACCCAAGATAGAATGCGGTGGACCTCGGCGAGGGCCTGAGCACTTCTGGTCCCTCCCTGATGGTTTATATATGCGACGGCCGTCGCATTGTCGGTCTGAACCCGGATGGGCTGACCTGCCAGAAACTTCTGAAACGCCAGGAGCGCCAGATAGACCGCCTTGATCTCCAGTACATTGATCTGCAACGCCGACTCCGACTGAGTCCAGAGGCCTTGAGCCCTGTGGTGTAAGAACACCGCACCCCAGCCCTTCAGACTGGCGTCGGTGGTCACCACTAACCATGACGGTTTGAGGAATGACCGGCCCCGTGACAGGTGACGTGGCTGGAGCCACCACTGCAGGGAATCCCTGGTCGGTTGGGAAAGTGTCACCAGCCGATTCAGAGAGATCGTCCTCTTGTCCCACCTGCGGAGGATCTCCAGCTGGAGAGGACGGAGGCGAAACTGTGCAAAAGGCACTGCCTCTATTGCTGCCACCATGCGCCCCACCAGCTTCATCAACACCCGTAGGGATGATTGTGGTGACAGGAGGACTGCTTGCACTCCTGATTGGATCGCCATCTGTTTGACTCGTGGCAGAGACACTAGGGCTGAGTCCGTGTGAAAGTCCATGCCCAGATATGTCAGTGACTGGGTAGGAACCAGGGTCGACTTCTGGATATTGAGAAGCCACCCGAACTGTTCCAGAGACTTCATGGTTACCTCCAGGCTTTGCCGACAAAGGTGTTCCGATGGCGCCCTGACCAGCAGGTCGTCCAGATAGGGGATTACGGCGTGCCCCTGCACGTGCAGGAGAGCCATCATGGAGGCCATCACCTTTGTGAACACCCGCGGTGCCGAAGCCAACCCGAACGGCAGCGCCACAAATTGGAAGTGTTCTTCCCCCACTGCAAATCTCAACCAGCGCTGATGAGCCGGTGCAATGGGCACGTGAAGGTAAGCGTCTCTGATATCTATGGACGCTAAGAAGTCCCCCTGTGAGACAGCTGCGATCACGGAGCGCAGTGATTCCATACGGAACTTCCGAACCAACACGTGACGGTTTGAACAACTTCAGGTCCAGTACTGGGCGGAAGGATCCGTCCTTCTTCGGGACGATAAAGAGGTTGGAGTAAAAACCCCTGAACCTCTCCCCGGAAGGCACCGGGACCACCACTCCGTCCCTGCGGAGACCCTCCAACACCAGGTGAAAAGCCTGAGCCTTTTCTGGGGATGGGGCCGACCGATGGAATCGGGATATCGGCTTTGACGTCAGCTCTATCCTGTAACCTCTCGAGACCACGTCTCGAACCCACTGATCTTGGACGTGAAGTAGCCACCTGTCCTGAAAACGAGACAGGCGACCCCCCACCTGTGGGAGGCAGGGAGGGAGAGCGAGTCATGTAGAGGCGGGTTTGGGGGTGGCAGCTGCTGCCCCCGCCGGCTTCTTTGGACGACTCTTAGAGCGCCACTGAGAAGCGGGCTTGCCCCCTCGGTCCGTGCGAGCGGACGGTGCTGATGACTGTGAACTGGAACGAAAGGACCACTGCTTAGGGTTCCTTTTCACGGTGTACCGTGGCTTAGGCTTATTCTGCGGTATCTTAGACTCAGCAGAATCCTTTATCAGCTTGTCCAGTTCGGTACCAAACAGCCTGTCACCAGAGAACGGAAGATTCTGCAGAATCTTCTTAGATGTGGCATCTGAGTCCCAAAGACGCAGCCACAACAATCTGCGAATCGCGATAGCATTGGCCGAAGCCACAGCTGAGCGAGTGGCAGTTTCCAGAGTCGCCGTCCTGGCGTAATCTGCATAGGCCTTTGCCCTTTCGGTAAGTGCTAGGACCTCTGGACTGGACCTTGCCAGGTCAGAGATACCATCCAAGCAGGCAGTAATCGCTTGTAAGGTCCAGACCGTGGCAAAATTAGGGGCAAAGGAAGACCCTACAGCCTCATAGGAAGACTTGGCGAGTTGCTCGACCTGTCTATCAGTCGCATCCTTCAGCGAGGAGCTATCAGAGGCAGAGAAAAGGGAGCGTGCAGCAATCCTGGTCATGGAAGCGTCCACCTTCGGGGACTGCGACCACTCCTGAAGCACCTCCTGGGAGAAGGGGAAGCGATTTTTGCGGACATAACGCCGCCCAGGATGTAACCTGGGAGCTCTAACCACCCTTCCAAAGTTAGTGTGGTCCATGAAGGAGCCACTTGGTCTAGCCTCCGGCCGTAGCCATTGATAGACCTCCTTCGGGTGGACCGTCACCTCCTCAGGGGGCGTCACGAGACGTAAGGTCTCGTTGATAGAGGACACCAAATCCTCCACCCCGTCTGGTGGTTCAGACACAGACACAGACCCGAGAGTCGAACCCCCATCATCTTCCTCACCATCAGAGGAACGCTCCTCTCCGAGCACACTAAGTTTAAAACTGAGGATGTTCCCTGCGGTAGGGGTTTATAAGCGGAGGAGGCGGTGTCTACAAACTTGTAGTACCTAGTGTGACCTCCGGAGGGCAGTGCCCTAAACCCCATTGTCTGGGTCTCCCATTATGATGACCAGAAAACATGATGCTCATATCTATGACGTGGGAGCATCCAAGCCAAAGATATGGAAAGATGGAGTTTTCATGACTTTGACAGTCGGTGTTTTTTCAAGGGAACAGCCCAGATGTGAAGTCAGAAAAGGGGGAGTTCCTGGTTTTAGGGCCAAACACTTAAAACCAAAGCATCCATTTTTGGGTCATTCCACCCTGGGACTATGGACACAGCATGACCCTATCGCTGTGTGGAGGAATCATAGAGCATTTCTGGGGAGCCGTCCCCGCACTGAATCTGAGTTGTCACCACGTGGCACAGGTTTAGTTTTTCTCATGTAATCCCTTTTATTTTAATAACTGTTTATGCAGATATGTAAATTGTCTCGTGTAATTTATTGTATATCTTCTTGTAAACACTACAAACCTTCTGGAGTAAAGTTCATAACTTACTAGCTTCATTCTTCATGTTCTATGAGCGAGCAACACGCACCTCCCGCTATTTCACGTTACCGGACAGGTGACCGACCCACCTGAAAGAGACCGGTGGTGGCAGCATAGTTTTTGTATTTAATGTGATATTGTGGGCCTGATGGTGACTGGATCGAGGTATATATACGTCCCTGGCAGGAACCAGTGGTATATATTCATCCCGTCACATCACGTACCACAACAGACATAAATTAGAGCAGCAGCGCTCCTTTGCTTATTCTCTGGCAATACCGGGTTTGGCCACCAGGATAAGAGGGCGCCAGAGAGCTGCAGGTCTTGACCAAGTTCATGACACCTGCCCGTCTGGTGATCTTCCTGAGCTGCCCAGTCGCTAGTCTTGTCCATATGGCGTTTTTTATGATTTACCCAAGGCTGGTCTGGCCCATACACTATAGCAGGGGTCTCAAACTCAGCTGGGTTGTTGGGCTGCACATAAAAAAAATTGATATCAGGGGCCACATTGCTTGTAGGACTAAGTGACATTTTTAGTAATACCAGATTTTTTTGCTCAATGTTGTAATGTCCCAACCTGATCCCCTTTTGTAGTAATGTCCCATCCTGATCTGCTTTTGTAGTAATGTCCCCATCCTGGTCTACCATCTTTTTACACATACAGTGTTGGCCAAAAGTATTGACACCCCTGTAATTCTGTCAGATAATCCTCAGTTTCTTCCTGTAATGATTGCAATCACAAATTCTTTGCTATTATTATCTTCATTTAATTTGTCTTCAAAGCAAAAAACACAAAAAGAGAATTGTCCTAAAGCCAAATTGTATCTAATTCCACCAAACATAAAAAAGGGGGTGGACAAAAGTATTGGCACTGTTAGACAAATCATGTGATGCTTCTGTAATTAGTGTAATTAACAGCACCTGTAACTTACCTGTGGCACCTAACAGGGGTTGGCAATAACTAAATCACACTTGCAGCCAGTTGACATGGAGTAAAGTTGACTCAACCTCTGTCCTGTGCCCTTGTGTGTACCACATTGAGCATGGAGAAAAGAAAGAAGACCAAAGAACTGTCTGAGGACTTGAGAAACCAAATTGTGAGGAAGCATGAGCAATCTCAAGGCTACAAGTCCATCTCCAAAGACCTGAATGTTCCTGTGTCTACCGTGCGCAGTGTCATCAAGAAGTGTAAAGCCCATGGCACTGTGGCTAACCTCCCTAGATGTGGACGGAAAAGATAAATTGACGAGAGATTTCAACGCAAGATTGTGCGGATGGTGGATAAAGAACCTCGACTAACATCCAAACAAGTTCAAGCTGCCCTGCAGTCCGAGGGTACAGCAGTGTCACCCCGTACTATCCGTCAGCGTCTGAATGAAAAGGGACTGTATGGTAGGAGACCCAGGAAGACCCCACTTCTTACCCCGAGACATAACAAAGCCAGGCTGGAGTTTGCCAAAACTTACCTGAGAAAGAATACAACGTTCTGGAAGAATGTTCTCTGGTCAGATGAGACAAAAGTAGAGATTTATGGGCAAAGGCATCAACATAGAGTTTACAGGGGAAAAAAAGAGGCATTCAAAGAAAAGAACACGCTCCCTACAGTCAGACATGGCGGAGGTTCCCTGATGGTTTGGGGTTGCTTTGCTGCCTCTGGCACTGGACTGCTTGACCGTGTGCATGGCATTATGAAGTCTGAAGACTACCAACACATTGTGCAGCATAATGTAGGGCCCAGTGTGAGAAAGCTGGGTCTCCCTCAGAGGTCATGGGTCTTCCAGCAGGACAATGACCCAAAACACACTTCAAAAAGCACTAGAAAATGGTGTGAGAGAAAGCACTGGAGACTTCTAAGGTGGCAGCAATGAGTCCAGACCTGAATCCCATAGATCACCTGTGGAGAGATCTAACAATGGCAGATTGGAGAAGGCGCCTTCACATATCAGGGACCTGGAGCAGTTTGCCAAAGAAGAATGGTGTAAAATTCCAGCAGAGCATTGTAAGAAACTCATTGATGGTTACCGGAAGCGGCTGATCGCAGTTATTTTGGCTAAAGTTTGTGCAACCAAGTATTAGGCTGAGGGTGCCAATACTTTTGTCCGGCCCATTTCTGGAGTTTTGTGTGAAATGATCAATGTTTTGCTTTTTGCTTCATTCTCTTTTGTGTTTTTTCATTGATGACAAATTAAATGAAGATAATAATAGCAAAGAATCTGTGATTGCAATCATTACAGGAAGAAACTGAGGATTATCTGACAGAATTGCAGGGGGGTCAATACTTTTGGCCACAACTGATATAGATTATATATATATATTTTTTTTATTTATTTCGGAAGGGTCACTGCCAAACTCCTCAATAACCAAAGAC
Organism: Allobates femoralis; assembly: GCA_033576535.1. Classification (NCBI taxonomy): domain Eukaryota; kingdom Metazoa; phylum Chordata; class Amphibia; order Anura; family Aromobatidae; genus Allobates; species Allobates femoralis. The sequence goes on from JARQOC010000002.1 coordinate 753,661,155, forward strand.
ACACCGGCTGCCCCCACTACAGGCTGATTGGTCGCTCATTACTGGTAACGTTCGGCCTCACGAGGTTTCAGGGATTCAAATTATACAGCAAGATCAAAGTTATTCAATTTTACATATTTTATCCAAAAAGGCAGAGTTTATAAGGAAATATACAAAGATGTTATAAAAGGGACAAAACAATACAGTATACAATACAATACAATACAGTATATACAATAACAAAGTAAAAAGCATTAACAAAAGAAAGTTACTGGACGTGTTGTCATAGGAATGGTGCGCTCCGATAAATGGTGAATTCCGGACAGCGAGCTGAACATGGGGTCTAGGCTTTCACCAGGTATCAGCCGCTCCCACCTCCCCCAGGGACCTCACATGGAGGCCGGTAAAAAACATGCAGCTCAGACACCCAAAATCATTAAATCAAAGATCTTAAGATATATGCCCCTCCCAGGAGGATCCAGGCAGGAAATGTGGCATTAATGTTTCCTATCATAACTATAGCTTTGTATAGATAGAAAGTTGTGTATGCCATGTCTCCTAACAGGCCGCACAGCAATGCAAGTGAATTGTGTGTTCAGCACGGCATCACGATGCTGAAAATATGTCTCCCATATCTATAGAACATATATCTGTCACTAAAAATACAATATTCCTATTGTTTAATGTGGCTCAAAAGAGTCTTGGACATGGAGCACATGGCTCTACTGCTGCTTAAACGTCAGTAACATCCTAATTACAAAGGACAGAACAGTGTCAGCAGACCAAGCAGAGGTTTCCTATATGTACTGAACATATCACATGTTCAGTGTCGTTGTGCCAAATGGTAAAATCATGTTGTAGAGGTGAGCTCCACCGCAGTCATTTATAATTGTGGCCCGCCGCCTGGTGCAGCCAGCTGAGGGCTGTGGTCAGTCACCATGATGAAGTTGTGTCCGTACTGGTTGTGCTGCAAACTCTGCAGGGCCCACAATATAGCGAGACACCACCTCTACAGTGGCCTGTGCCACCTCCTGGAGCTGAGGAACATCACGGGATGCTCTTCCCCATCCAGGTCTACCTGGCTGAGAGCAGCACCCAGGCCATAGGCACAGGCATCTGTGTGAACTATAAACCACTGAGTGACGTCTAGAGTCTGGAGAACTGACAAGGTAGGCTTTAAGGCAGAGGTTCCCAACTCCAGTCCTCAAGGCACCAACAGTGCAGGTTTTCAGGGTTTCCTTAGTATTGCACAGGTGATAATTGAATCACCTGCACTGGGGATGATTCCAATTTCTAAGGAAATCCTGAAGACCTGCACTGTTGGTGCCTTGAGGACTGGAGTTGGGAACCTCTGCTTTAAGGGTTGTGAAGGACCACTCAGTCATCCAGTCAACGGTTTGCAGCACCTTTTTTTTGTGAGGTCTGTCAGAGGCTTGGCAATGACCCTATAGATGCAGACGAACCTCCTATAGTACCCTGCCGTACCCAAGATGGACATCGCCTTCTTATTTGTCTTTGGGGTAGGTCAGGTAGAATCCACGTTCCCAGCATCCTGCACAGTAACTGCAGCGCCCTGGACCTGCCTGAGCGCCTGCAACAGGTCCATGTGGGACTGAAGCCAACAATAACAGCAAAGTAAGTGGCATCAAAAGCATCTAGTCTAATGAGCAGCTGGTTGACCAATTCCCTTAAGGAGGCAAAAGTCTCATGGCACAACTAGGGTTCATATAGTCCAAATGGGGTGATGTAGAGGGACCTCTCCTATGTCTCCCTGGATATGGGGATCTGCCAGTAGCCCAGACTCAAATCAATGATGGTCAAATCCCGGCTTAGTAACTCCAGCGCCCTGGACCTGCCTGAGCACCTCCTATAGTACCCTGCCGTACCCAAGATGGACACCACCTTCTTATTTGTCTTTGGGGTAGGTCAGGTAGAATCCAAGTTCCCAGCATCCTGCACAGTAACTGCAGCGCCCTGGACCTGCCTGAGCGCCTGCAACAGGTCCATGTGGGACTGAAGCCAACAATAACATCCAAATAAGTGACACCAAATCACAAATAAGTGACACCGAGCAGCTGGTTGACCAATTCCTTGACTGAGGCAAAAGTCTTTCTCCTAGCACGACTAGGGTTCATATAGTCTGAATGGGATGGTGGAGACGGACCTCTCCTCTGCCTCCTTGGATGTGGGGATCTGCCAGTAGCCCAGACTCAAATCCATGATGGTCAAATAATGGGCACCGGCTAAGCTATTGATTCATGTCATTGGGTGCACAGGGGGGGGCTTTGATGGCATTTAGCCTCCTGTACACACTGAGCCGGATTGTCTGCTTGTTTTTCTGAGACTCTAAAGGCCAAGGTACACACACACACATATCTGTGACCAACATCTGAACACATCTCTGGTTGCAGTGAAATCATGGACACATTGTTCTATTTTGTGGCTGTGTACAACATGGAGCAATGTATCCATGATTTCACTGCAACCAGAGATCTGTTCAGATATTGGACTCAGATATCCGTGTGTAACGTGGCCTTCAGACTTCTGAGTCTCCCCCAGGAGTTGCGTTGATCTATCCCTATTGATGTATTTTTGCACTGCAAGTGAGACACAGTATGCAGATTGCCTGAGGATTCCCCGTGTTGACCTGTGGATGGCGCTCTACTCATTCCTGGTAGCGCCAGGAAGACAACACACCTTTCCAGTATTCATAATGTCAGCTGCAGATGATCCCGTCTATCCACCAAGGCATAGATCTCTCCACCACAATCTGTCCGTCGTCCATAGAGCAGGTGCAGATCAATACGACACTCCGGCATCTGACGCACAGATAGTCACCACACATGGCTGATCACCACCTGCACATCTCACAGGACCCAGCTCGCCATGTCCATGGGACACCGTGCAGAATATATCAAACAAAGAAATCACCAAGCCCGAGCTTCCCATGTTCTTGTGTTAAACGTTGCAATGAGTCTCCTCGCTCCGATCATGAAGCCTCGAAGGATAATGAAACGACTCTGGTCCAGGCTACACACCAAAGCCAACATGTGAGCGGCAGAGAAAGTCTGGGAGCTGGAGCCGCTCCGGAGCTCGGGCAGAAAATCAGTAATAGAGACAATAAATGAACAATGACAAATGGTGAAAATCTTCTCATCTGTAATTCTACATAGTGGACGACACTGTACACGGCAGCTCCACCACAGCCGGCTGCACATTCAGATGAGTCCCAAATGAGAAGCAGGTGCCTCCTCCACCCAGAACCATCACATGCCTCCCGTCCGGCAGAAGGACAGAGCTGTGTCCATGGAGCATCAGGGGCCACTCCAGCGAGGCCTGCAAAAGAGGGCAAGAGGGTGACACCGGAGCCGGAGAGAAGAAACTGCCACAGCAAGAGGACGAGACCAGGGGACCGGAGAGAAGGAACCGCCACAGCAAGAGGACGACACCGGGACCAGAAGAAGGAACCGCCACAGCAAGAGGACGAGACCAGGGACCAGAGAGAAGAAACCGCCACAGCAAGAGGACGACACCAGGACCGGAGAGAAGAAACCTGCCACAGCAAGAGGACGAGACCGGGACCAGAGAGAAGAAACCGCCACAGCAAGAGGACGAGACCGGGGACCGGAGAGAAGAAACCTGCCACAGCAAGAGGACGAGACCAGGGGACCGGAGAGAAGGAACCGCCACAGCAAGGACGAGACCGGGGACGAGAAGACCGCCACAGAGGGGACCGGGACAGAGAGAAGAAACCTGCCACGCAAGAGACGAGACCAGGACGGAGAAAAGAACCGCACAGCAAGAGGACAGACGGGACAGAGAAGAACCTGCCACAGCAAGAGGACGAACCGGGGACCGGAGAGAAGAAACCGCCACAGCAAGAGGACGAGACCGGGGACCGGAGAGAAGGAACCGCCACAGCAAGAGACAGACGGGACGGAGAGAAGGAACCGCACAGCAGGGGACATCGGGACCAGAGAGAAGGAACACCACAGCAAGAGGACGAGACCGGGGACCGAGAGAAGGAACCGCCACAGCAAGAGGACGAGACCGGGGACCGGAGAGAAGGAACCGCCACAGCAAGAGGACGAGACCGGGGACCGGAGAGAAGGAACCGCCACAGCAAGAGGACGAGACCGAGGACCAGAGAGAAGGAACCGCCACAGCAAGAGGACGAGACCGGGGACCGGAGAGAAGGAACCGCCACAGCAAGAGGACGAGACCGGGGACCGGAGAGAAGGAAACCGCCACAGCAAGAGGACGAGACCGGGGACCGGAGAGAAGGAACCGCCACAGCAAGAGGACAACCGGGACCGAGAGAGAAGAACCGCCACAGCAAGAGGACGAGACCAGGGGACCGGAGAGAAGGAACCGCCACAGCAAGAGGACGAGACCGGGGACCGGAGAGAAGGAACCGCCACAGCAAGAGGACGAGACCAGGGGACCGGAGAGAAGGAACCGCCACAGCAAGAGGACGAGACCGGGACCGAGAGAAGGAACCGCCACAGCAAGAGGAGAGACCGGGACCGAGAGAAGGAACCGCCACAGCAAGAGGACGAGACCAGGGACCGAGAGAGAAGGAACCGCCACAGCAAGAGGACGAGACCGGGGGACCGGAGAGAAGGAACCGCCACAGCAAGAGGACGAGACCGAGGGACCGAGAGAGAAGGAACCGCCACAGCAAGAGGAAGAGACCGAGGACCAGAGAGAAGGAACCGCCACAGCAAGAGGACGAGACCGGGGGACGCGAGAGAAGAAAACCGCCACAGCAAGAGGACGAGACCGGGGGACCGGAGAGAAGGAACCGCCACAGCAGAGAGGAGACGAGGACCGCAGGGGAAACCAGGAGAGGAAGGAACCGCCACAGCAAGAGCACAACACTGGGGACCGGAGAGAAACCGCCACAGCAAGAGGACGAGACCGGGACCGGAAGAAGAAACCGCCACAGCAAGAGGACGAGACCGGGACCAGAGAGAAGGAACCGCCACAGCAAGAGCACAACACTGGGGACCGAGAGAAGAAACCGCCACAGCAAGAGGACGAGACCGGGGGACGGAGAGAGAAAACCGCCACAGCAAGAGGACGAGACCGGGGGACCAGAGAGAAGGAACCGCCACAGCAAGAGGATGACACGGGAGAGAAGGAACCGCCACAGCAAGAGGATGAGACCGGGGACCAGACAGAAGGAACCGCCACAGCAAGAGGATGAGACCGGGGGACCGGAGAGAAGGAACCGCCACAGCAAGAGGATGAGACTGGGGACCAGAGAGAAGGAACCGCCACAGCAAGAGGACGAGACCGGGGGACCAGAGAGAAGGAACCGCCACAGCAAGAGGACGAGACCGGGGACCGGAGAGAAGGAACCGCCACAGCAAGAGGACGACACCGGGGACCGGAGAGAAGAAACTGCCACAGCAAGAGGACGAGACCGGGGACCGGAGAGAAGGAACCGCCACAGCAAGAGGACGACACCGGGGACCAGAGAGAAGGAACCGCCACAGCAAGAGGACGAGACCGGGGACCGGAGAGAAGGAACCGCCACAGCAAGAGGACGACACCCGGGGACCAGAGAGAAGGAACCGCCACAGCAAGAGGATGACACCGGGGACCGGAGAGAAGGAAGCCACCACAGCAAGAGGACGACACCGGGGACCGGAGAGAAGAAACCGCCACAGCAAGAGGATGACACGGGAGAGAAGGAACCGCCACAGCAAGAGGATGAGACCGGGGACCAGACAGAAGGAACCGCCACAGCAAGAGGATGAGACCGGGGACCAGAGAGAAGAAACCGCCACAGCAAGAGGACGAGACCGGGGACCAGAGAGAAGGAACCGCCACAGCAAGAGCACAACACTGGGGACCGGAGAGAAGAAACCGCCACAGCAAGAGGACGAGACCGGGGGACCGGAGAGAAGAAACCGCCACAGCAAGAGGACGAGACCGGGGGACCAGAGAGAAGGAACCGCCACAGCAAGAGGATGACACGGGAGAGAAGGAACCGCCACAGCAAGAGGATGAGACCGGGGACCAGACAGAAGGAACCGCCACAGCAAGAGGATGAGACCGGGGACCAGACAGAAGGAACCGCCACAGCAAGAGGATGAGACTGGGGACCAGAGAGAAGGAACCGCCACAGCAAGAGGACGAGACCGGGGGACCAGAGAGAAGGAACCGCCACAGCAAGAGGACGAGACCGGGGACCGGAGAGAAGAAACTGCCACAGCAAGAGGACGACACCGGGGACCAGAGAGAAGGAACCGCCACAGCAAGAGGACGAGACCGGGGACCGGAGAGAAGGAACCGCCACAGCAAGAGGACGAGACCAGGGACCAGAGAGAAGGAACCGCCACAGCAAGAGGACGAGACCGGGGACCGGAGAGAAGGAACCGCCACAGCAAGAGGACGACACCGGGGACGCGAGAGAAGGAACCGCCACAGCAAGAGGACGAGACCAGGGACCAGAGAGAAGAAACCGCCACAGCAAGAGGACGAGACCGGGAACCAGAGAGAAGGAACCGCCACAGCAAGAGGACGAGACCAGGAACCAGAGAGAAGGAACCGCCACAGCAAGAGGACGAGACCGGGGGACGGAGAGAAGGAACCGCCACAGCAAGAGGACGAGACCGGGGGACCGGAGAAAAGGAACCGCCACAGCAAGAGGATGAGACCGGGGACCAGAGAGAAGGAACCGCCACAGCAAGAGGACGACACTGGGGACCGGAGAGAAGGAACCACCACAGCAAGAGGACGACACCGGGGACCGGAGAGAAGAAACCGCCACAGCAAGAGGACGACACCGGGGACCAGAGAGAAGGAACCGCCACAGCAAGAGGACGACACTGGGGACCGGAGAGAAGATACCGCCACAGCAAGAGGATGAGACCGGGGACCAGAGAGAAGGAACCGCCACAGCAAGAGGACGACACCGGGGACCAGACAGAAGGAACCGCCACAGCAAGAGGACGAGACCAGGGGACCGGAGAGAAGGAACCGCCACAGCAAGAGGACGAGACCAGGGGACCGGAGAGAAGGAACCGCCACAGCAAGAGGACGAGAGCAGGGACCGGAGAGAAGGAACCGCCACAGCAAGAGGAAGACACCGGGGACCAGAGAGAAGGAACCGCCACAGCAAGAGGACGACACTGGGGACCGGAGAGAAGGAACCGCCACAGCAAGAGGGTGACATCAGGGACCAGAGAGAAGGAACCGCCACAGCAAGAGGACGACACCGGGGACCGGAGAGAAGGAACCGCCACAGCAAGAGGGTGACATCAGGGACCAGAGAGAAGGAACCGCCACAGCAAGAGCACAACACTGGGGACCAGAGAGAAGGAACCGCCACAGCAAGAGGGTGACATCAGGGACCAGAGAGAAGGAACCGCCACAGCAAGAGGACGAGACCGGGGACCAGAGAGAAGGAACCCGCCACAACAACAAGGACTGGAGAGAAGGAACCCGCCACAGCAAGAAGGACCGGAGAGAAGGAACCCGCCACAACAACAAGGACCGGAGAGAAGGAACCCGCCACAGCAACAAGGACCGGAGAGAAGGAACCCGCCATCGCAAGAGGATGACACGGGAGAGAAGGAACCCACCACAGCAAGAGGATGACACGGGAGAGAAGGAACCCGCCACAACAACAAGGACCAGAGAGAAGGAACCCGCCATCGCAAGAGGATGACACGGGAGAGAAGGAACCCACCACAGCAAGAGGATGACACGGGAGAGAAGGAACCCGCCACAACAACAAGGACCAGAGAGAAGGAACCCGCCACAACAACAAGGACCGGAGAGAAGGAACCGCCACAGCAAGAGGATGACACGGGAGAGAAGGAACCCGCCACAGCAACATGGACCGGAGAGAATGAACCCGCCACAACAAGGCCCGGAGAGAAGGAACCCGCCACAACAAGGACCGGAGAGAAGGAACCCGCCACAACAAGGACCGGAGAGAAGGAACCCGCCACACAACAAGGACCGGAGAGAAGGAACCCGCCACAGCAACAAGGACCGGAGAAAAGGAACCCGCCACAACAACAAGGACCGGAGAGAAGGAACCGCCACAGCAAGAGGACGACACCGGGGACCAGAGAGAAGAAACCGCCACAGCAAGAGGACGAGACCGGGGACCGGAGAGAAGGAACCCACCACAACAACAAGGACCGGAGAGAAGGAACCCGCCACAACAACAAGGACCGGAGAGAAGGAGCCCGCCACAACAACAAGGACCGGAGAGAAGGAGCCCGCCACAACAACAAGGACCGGAGAGAAGGAACCGCCACAGCAAGAGGACGACACCGGGGACCAGAGAGAAGAAACCGCCACAGCAAGAGGACGAGACCGGGGACCGGAGAGAAGGAACCCACCACAGCAAGAGGACGAGACCGGGGACCGGAGAGAAGGAACCGCCACAGCAAGAGGACGACACCGGGGACCAGAGAGAAGGAACCGCCACAGCAAGAGGACGAGACCGGGGACCGGAGAGAAGAAACCGCCACAGCAAGAGGACGATACCGGGGACCGGAGAGAAGAAACCGCCACAGCAAGAGGACGAGACCGGGGGACCAGAGAGAAGGAACCGCCACAGCAAGAGGACGACACCGGGGACCAGAGAGAAGGAACCGCCACAGCAAGAGGACGAGACCGGGGACCAGAGAGAAGGAACCGCCACAGCAAGAGGACGACACCGGGGACCAGAGAGAAGGAACCACCACAGCAAGAGGACGACACCGGGGAATGGAGAGAAGGAACCGCCACAGCAAGAGGACGACACCGGGGACCAGAGAGAAGGAACCTGCCACAGCAAGAGGACGAGACCGGGGACCGGAGAGAAGAAACTGCCACAGCAAGAGGACGAGACCGGGGACCGGAGAGAAGGAACCGCCACAGCAGAAGAACGAGACCGGAGAGAAGGAACCGCCACAGCAAGAGGACGAGACCGGGGACCAGAGAGAAGGAACCGCCACAGCAAGAGGAGGACACCGGGGACCAGAGAGAAGAAACCGCCACAGCAAGAGGACGATACCGGGGACCGGAGAGAAGAAACCGCCACAGCAAGAGGACGAGACCGGGGACCGGAGAGAAGAAACCGCCACAGCAAGAGGACGAGACCGGGGACCGGAGAGAAGAAACCGCCACAGCAAGAGGACGACACCGGGGACCAGAGAGAAGGAACCGCCACAGCAAGAGGAGGACACCGGGGACCAGAGAGAAGGAACCACCACAGCAAGAGGACGAGACCGGGGACCGGAGAGAAGAAACCACCACAGCAAGAGGACGAGACCGAGGACCAGAGAGAAGGAACCGCCACAGCAAGAGGACGACACCGGGGAATGGAGAGAAGGAACCGCCCACAGCAGAAGGACGAGACCGGAGAGAAGGAACCGCCACAGCAAGAGGACGAGACCGGGGACCGGAGAGAAGGAACCGCCACAGCAAGAGGACGAGACCGGGGGACCAGAGAGAAGGAACCGCCACAGCAAGAGGACGAGGCCGGGGACCAGAGAGAAGGAACCGCCACAGCAAGAGGACGAGACCGGGGACCGGAGAGAAGGAACCGCCACAGCAAGAGGACGAGACCGGGGACCAGAGAGAAGGAACCGCCACAGCAAGAGGACGAGACCGGGGACCAGAGAGAAGAAGCAGCCAAAGCAAAAGTAAGAGGATGATGGAGTTATACGGTGATGAAGACAGGAGGTGAGAAATAGTATGAGAGAGACGGGGATGGGGAGACAGGAGGAGAATATGGGGGGGCGAGTCACATCCTCACGTCTCCTTACACACAGACATCACCACCTGACACTTACACAATCGATGACGAACTCAGCGACATGTCCAGTGATCAGATCCACAAGTGTCAGTCCCGGCACCGCCCGAGCATGGATCCACACCCCCCCGAGCAGGAGCAGCTTCTCCCCAATCACATGAGAGCTGTGCGAGTATCTAGGGGACGAGAAGACGACGAATCATAACCTGGACACAGATTGTGTGCAGAGTCTTAGTCACAGGACTCCAGGAAGCTGAGATAGAGGAGCTGTAGGATTGTACAAAAGACGCCAAACAGCTTCACATCTCTAATTACTGGAGCCCGCTGAGACACTAGCAGCGCACACAGCGGCGCCCCTCCCAGTGCACATGGCGGCACCGATCAGCCCCGCCAAGCGAGAACAGCGGTGCCCCTCGGCCCTCCCCAGCATACACACAGCGCCGCCCCTCGGCCCCGCCAGCATGCACACGGCAGCGCCACTCAGCCCCCCCCCCCAGCATGCACACAGCGCCGCCCCTCAGCCCCCCCCAGCATGCACACGGCAGCGCCCCTCAGCCCCCCCCAGCATGCAAAATGGCGCCCCTCCCAGCACACACATGATAGCGCCCCTTGGCCCTCCCCAGCATTCACACGGCAGCACCCCCCAGCCCCCCCATCCCCAGCGCACACAACGGCGCCCTTCATACTCACCTGGGTATCAGTGGGGGAGTGGTGTCCAGATGTTCCCAGGAGAAATGAGATTGTGTCGGCTGCAGGACAGTGATGGAGCCGGAGGGGATCCCGGACCCCAGAAGTCCTCCAGACAGAACCGCTCCACCTCCATGAGCGCAGGAACTGTGACTGTGACACCCTGCCGGGGCCACACCTACAACCGCAACCTGATAACAGGGAATCTGGGTCAGGCTCGGTCCAAAGACAAAGTATCAAACCTCCGTCCATGGCAGAACATGTGACAGACCTGAGCCCGGGACATGTCCTCTGTGTTCAGGAACACCGCCTCCTGAAGAGCCGCCGACTCCAGAGAGCGACCGCCGAACACAAACACATAGGAGCGACCTGGGGACAACACAGACATGAGGATTAGTGGGATCATACAGACGGAGGTCAGGAGCCGGAGGACGATCACACAGACAGGGGTCAGGAGCCGAGAGAAGCAGGACGATCATACAGACGGGGGTCAGGAGCCAGAGGATCATACAGACGGGGGTCAGGAGCCGGAGAAGGAGGATGATCATACAGACGGGGGTCAGGAGCCGGAGAAGCAGGACGATCATACAGACGGGGGTCAGGAGCCAGAGGATCATACAGACGGGGGTCAGGAGCCGGAGAAGGAGGACGATCATACAGACGGGGGTCAGGAGCCGGAGAAGCAGGACGATCATACAGACGGGGGTCAGGAGCCAGAGGATCATACAGACGGGGGTCAGGAGCCGGAGAAGGAGGACGATCATACAGACGGGGGTCAGGAGCCGGAGAAGGAGGACGATCATACAGACGGGGGTCAGGAGCCAGAGGATCATACAGACGGGGGTCAGGAGCCGGAGAAGGAGGACGATCATACAGACGGGGGTCAGGAGCCGGAGAAGCAGGACGATCATACAGACGGGGGTCAGGAGCCAGAGGATCATACAGACGGGGGTCAGGAGCCGGAGAAGGAGGACGATCATACAGACGGGGGTCAGGAGCCGGAGAAGGAGGACGATCATACAGACGGGGGTCAGGAGCCGGAGAAGCAGGACGATCATACAGACGGGGGTCAGGAGCCAGGGGATCATACAGACGGGGGTCAGGAGCCGGAGAAGGAGGACGATCATACAGACGGGGGTCAGGAGCCGGAGAAGGAGGACGATCATACAGACGGGGGTCAGGAGCCAGAGGATCATACAGACGGGGGTCAGGAGCCGGAGAAGGAGGACGATCATACAGACGGGGGTCAGGAGCCGGAGAAGGAGGACGATCATACAGACGGGGGCCAGGAGCCGGAGAAGGAGGACGATCATACAGACGGGGGTCAGGAGCCGGAGAAGGAGGACGATCATACAGACGGGGGTCAGGAGCCGGAGAAGCAGGACGATCATACAGACGGGGGTCAGGAGCCGGAGAAGGAGGACGATCATACAGACGGGGGTAAGGAGCCAGAGGATCATACAGACGGGGGTCAGGAGCCGGAGAAGGAGGACGATCATACAGACGGGGGTCAGGAGCCGGAGAAGGAGGATGATCATACAGACGGGGGTCAGGAGCCGGAGAAGGAGGACGATCATACAGACGGGGGTCAGGAGCCGGAGAAGCAGGACGATCATACAGACGGGGGTCAGGAGCCGGAGAAGCAGGACGATCATACAGACGGGGGTCAGGAGCCAGAGGATCATACAGACGGGGGTCAGGACCCGGAGAAGGAGGACGATCATACAGACGGGGGTAAGGAGCCAGAGGATCATACAGACGGGGGTCAGGAGCCGGAGAAGGAGGACGATCATACAGACGGGCGTCAGGAGCCGGAGAAGGAGGACGATCATACAGACGGGGGTCAGGAGCCGGAGAAGGAGGACGATCATACAGACGGGGGTCAGGAGCCGGAGAAGGAGGACGATCATACAGACGGGGGTCAGGAGCCGGAGAAGGAGGACGATCATACAGACGGGGGGTCAGGAGCCGGAGAAGGAAGACGATCATACAGACGGGGGTCAGGAGCCGGAGAAGGAGGACGATCATACAGACGGGGGTCAGGAGCCGGAGAAGGAGGACGATCATACAGACGGGGGTCAGGAGCCGGAGAAGGAGGACGATCATACAGACGGGGGTCAGGAGCCGGAGAAGGAGGACGATCATACAGACGGGGGTCAGGAGCCGGAGAAGGAGGACGATCATACAGACGGGGGTCAGGAGCCGGAGAAGGAGGACGATCATACAGACGGGGGTCAGGAGCCGGAGAAGGAGGACGATCATACAGACGGGGGTCAGGAGCCGGAGAGGGAGGACGATCATACAGACGGGGGTCAGGAGCCGGAGAAGGAGGACGATCATACAGACGGGGGTAAGGAGCCAGAGGATCATACAGACGGGGGTCAGGAGCCGGAGAAGGAGGACGATCATACAGACGGGGGTCAGGAGCCAGAGGATCATACAGACGGGGGTCAGGAGCCGGAGAAGCAGGACGATCATACAGACGGGCGTCAGGAGCCGGAGAAGGAGGACGATCATACAGACGGGGGTCAGGAGCCGGATAAGGAGGACGATCATACAGACGGGGGTCAGGAGCACCCGGTCCCTCACCGCAGAGTGACACCTCCGTGGCCGTGTGCCTCCACCGCCCGAGCTCCGGCCGCAGATCTCGCCGTGTTGTGGTCACAGCACCAGTCACCTCGTCATAGGTGAGGATCTGAGCGTCAGCAGCTGGACGAGAGGGTGAGAAACGCCCACCAAGAGCCAAGAGGCCACCACTCACCAGAGGGGTCAGCGAGTGCAGGAGACGCCCATCTAAGAGCAACAAAACATAAGAAATTAGGCTGGAACCCCCCCATCCCATCCCCCACAAAGAATGAGCACTTCATACCCCGGAGAAAGCCACTTATTCATCAACTACCCCACCTCCCTCTAACAATTACCCGAATGCTAACAAGACAAACATTATATTAAGGTCCCCGTTAGTCGCCCCACCGCCCAGACTGCCTCCCCCTCCAGTCGCCCCACCGCCCAGACTGCCTCCCCCTCCAGTCGCCCCACCGCCCAGACTGCCTCCCCCTCCACCAGTCGCCCCACCGCCCAGACTGCCTGCCCCTCCACCAGTCGCCCCACCGCCCAGACTGCCTGCCCCTCCACCAGTCGCCCCACCGCCCAGACTGCCTGCCCCTCCACCAGTCGCCCCACCGCCCAGACTGCCTGCCCCTCCACCAGTCGCCCCACCGCCCAGACTGCCTGCCCCTCCACCAGTCGCCCCACCGCCCATGCCTCCTCCACTAGTTACCCCATTGGCCGGCTGTCACCTCTGTGCTCCAGACATCGCGCTCTTGTAGTAACACGTGGACGTCTCTTAATCTTTGGTGTTTGCCATTTCCTTCACCGAAGCCGCCAGTAGTAATAATGATCCGCGAGGAAACCAAACAGGAGCGATGAGCAAACCGGCGTAAACCAAGGACTGATGGTGACAGAGGCCGCGCCACAACAGCGCCCCTACAGGCCGGAGGGGGAAGAACACTGAGCACTGCGGAGAAAACAGGAGGAAGATCACAGGCCGCAATCCACAGACATAACAGATGTAGAAAGTCACAAGACAGAGGAGATCCCCCTACAGCTAAGATAGAGACAGGACAGAGGAGATCCCCCTCCCTACAAAGGAGATCCCCCTACAGCTAAGAGAGACAGGGCAGAGGAGATCCCCCTACAGCTAAGATAGAGACAGGACAGAGGAGATCCCCCCCCCTACAAAGGAGATCCCCCTACAGCTAAGATGGAGACAGGGCTCAGGAGATCCCCCCCCCCTACAAAGGAAATCCCCTTACAGCTAAGAGAGACAGGGCAGAGGAGATCCCCCTACAGCGAAGATGGAGACAGGGCAGAGGAGATCCCCCCCCTACAAAGGAGATCCCCCCTACAGCGAAGATGGAGACAGGGCAGAGGAGATCCCCCCCCCTACAAAGGAGATCCCCCCTACAGCTAAGATAGAGACAGGGCAGAGGAGATTCCCCCTACAAAGGAGATCCCCCTACAGCTAAGATAGAGACAGGGCAGAGGAGATCCCCCCCCTACAAAGGAGATAACCCTACAGCGAAGATGGAGACAGGGCAGAGGAGATCCCCCCCCCCCCTACAAAGGAGATCCCCCTACAGCGAAGATGGAGACAGGGCAGAGGAGATCCTCCCCCCCCTACAAAGGAGATCCCCCCCTACAGCTAAGAGAGACAGGGCAGAGGAGATCCCCCCCCTTCAAAGGAGATCCCCCTACAGCGAAGATGGAGACAGGGCAGAGGAGATCCCCCCTACAAAGGAGATCCCCCTACAGCTAAGAGAGACAGGGCACAGGAGATCCCCCCTACAAAGGAGATCCCCCCTACAGCTAAGAGAGACAGGGCACAGGAGATCCCCCCTACAAAGGAGATCGCCCTACAGCTAAGATAGAGACAGGGCACAGGAGATCCGCCCCTACAGCTGAAGATGGAGACAAGACAGAGGAGATCCCACTTTTTGACATATTGGTACCTGTAGATCCAGTGAGGGGCCGCAGGGCTGGAGCGTCCGCCAGATCCCCTTGTGATGCCACCAGGATGAAGTAATGAGAGCACTTCAGGTGAAGCTCCTGTAGGAGATATGGGTACTGATCTGTAGAGATCTGACTGCTGGGATCCACTGCCCAAAACAATGAAAACAATATTTGCTCCTGGAAGAGGGGCACAGAGACCCCCGTATGGATCTGTGTGGTTACACCTGGTATTGGAGTGCAGCCAGTCGTCACTTTGTATCTCGCTCATAATGATCAGTGAATGTTACATTGAAAGCAGATCAATGATCCACCCTGAAGATCACCGACAACTGAGCCCATACAACAAGGTGAGGTCAGGCACAAACCTGCCCTCACCACATCCTCCCCGCCCCCCTCACCACATCCTCCCTCTCCGCCCTCACCACATCCTCCCTCCCCACCCCCCTCACCACGTCCTCCCTCTCCGCCCTCACCACATCCTCCCTCCCCACCCCCCTGCCGCCCTCACCACGTCCTCCCTCCCCGCCCCCCTCACCACATCCTCCCTCCTTGCCCCCCTGCCGCCCTCACCACATCCTCCCTCCCAGCCTACCTATAGCCCTCACCACATCCCTCACCACACCTTCTTCCTCCCTCACCGCGTCCTCCCTTATATAAGACCTTGATTCACACCTGTGTCTTCACACAATGATTGACCGCACTAATAGAACTCCACACTGCTATTATTGTGAACACACCTCTTGTATAACATGTGCTGCTTCACCCTTATATAAGGGCCCTGATTCCCACCTGTCCATTCAACACAATGATTGACCGCACTAATAGAACTCCACACTGCTATTATTGTGAACACACCTCCTGTATAACATGTGCTGCTTCACCCTTATATAAGGGCCCTGATTCCCACCTGTCCATTCACACAATGATTGACCGCACTAATAGAACTCCACACTGCTATTATTGTGAACACACCTCCTGTATAACATGTGCTGCTTCACCCTTATACAAGACCCTGATTCACACCAGTGTCTTCACACAATGATTGACCGCACTAATAGAACTCCACACTGCTATTATTGTGAACACACCTCCTGTATAACATGTGCTGCTTCACCCTTATATAAGACCCCTGATTCACACCTGTCCCTTCACACAATGATTGACCGCACTAATAGAACTCCACACTGCTATTATTGTGAACACACCCCTGTATAACATGTGCTGCTTCACCCTTATATAAGACCCCTGATTCACACCTGTCCCTTCACACAATGATTGACCGCACTAATAGAACTCCACACTGCTATTATTGTGAACACACCTCCTTTATAACATGTGCTGCTTCACCCTTACTTAAGACCCCTGATTCACACCTGTCCCTTCACACAATGATTGACCGCACTAATAGAACTCCACACTGTATTATTGTGAACACACCTCCTGTATAACATGTGCTGCTTCACCCTTATATAAGACCCCTGATTCACACCTGTCCCTTCACACAATGATTGACTGCACTAATAGAACTCCACACTGCTATTATTGTGAACACACCTCCTGTATAACATGTGCTGCTTCACCCTTATATAAGACCCTGATTCACACCTGTCCCTTCACACAATGATTGACCGCACTAATAGAACTCCACACTGTATTATTGTGAACACACCTCCAGTATAACATGTGCTGCTTCACCCTTAACTAAGGTCCCCTGATTCACAGCTGTTTCTTCACATGATGATTGACCGCACTAATAGAACTCCACACTGCTATTATTGTGATCACACCTCCTGTATAACATGTGCTGCTTCACCCTTATATAAGACCCTGACTCACACCTGTCCCTTCACACAATGATTGACCGCACTAATAGAACTCCACACTGCTATTATTGTGATCACACCCCCTGTATAACATGTGCTGCTTCACCCTTATATAAGACCCCTGATTCACACCTGTCCCTTCACACAATGATTGACCGCACTAATAGAACTCCACACTGCTATTATTGTGAACACACCTCCTTTATAACATGTGCTGCTTCACCCTTACTTAAGACCCCTGATTCACACCTGTCCCTTCACACAATGATTGACCGCACTAATAGAACTCCACACTGTATTATTGTGAACACACCTCCTGTATAACATGTGCTGCTTCACCCTTATATAAGACCCTGATTCACACCTGTGTCTTCACACAATGATTGACTGCACTAATAGAACTCCACACTGCTATTATTGTGAACACACCTCCTGTATAACATGTGCTGCTTCACCCTTATATAAGACCCTGATTCACACCTGTCCCTTCACACAATGATTGACCGCACTAATAGAACTCCACACTGCTATTATTGTGATCACACCTCCAGTATAACATGTGCTGCTTCACCCTTAACTAAGGTCCCCTGATTCACAGCTGTTTCTTCACATGATGATTGACCGCACTAATAGAACTCCACACTGCTATTATTGTGATCACACCTCCTGTATAACATGTGCTGCTTCACCCTTATATAAGACCCTGACTCACACCTGTCCCTTCACACAATGATTGACCGCACTAATAGAACTCCACACTGCTATGCGCTTATTGAAGCCGGGCTGATCACGTGATCAAGCCCATAATGCACGGGGGCCGATCACGTGACCGGCCCCATAATGCACCGCGCTGGAAGTGACGTCCGGCCGGTGCTTAGAACTACAAACATGGCGGCAGATTACAAAGACATGGGGGCAGAGAGGGCCCTGAATAATGCCGCCCAGCGGGGCGTGCATTACAACACGGAGGTGTGCTGATGGAAGCGTGGCCACGCCTACCCAGTCCCCCAACCACGGGGACTGCAGTAAGTTTATACTTCTTTTACACATGTTTACTAGTGACACTTTAGATAAGAAAGGGATAGATAGGGAGCAGCTAGGAAGGTGTAGGGACAGCTAGAGATAGTGTAGGGGCTTAGAATCAGGTGACAGGTTCCCTTTAAGAGCCAAAATCCTGACCCGTCCACCTGATCACTGCTGGATTCCAGGAATCTTCAACATCAAGCAGAAGAAATCTCCAGCACCTCAGTCCCTAACACCGGAGGAGCTCACCTCAAACTCATCAAATGGCTCCAAAGACTCCAGACGCAACGTCTCTGCCCGAGGGACACAGGACACCGAGAACTCATTCATATCCAAGACCCGACACCGCGGCCAGCCCTGGAGGAAGACACGGCGGAGACACGGTGAGCGCAGCTCCTGCACATCACAATCTACCAGACCAGCATATAAACACAAGGGCGCAAGCGGCACAAGCATCCACACAACCGCGAGGGGAGCACAGGTGGCACAGTCACACACACAACCGCGAGGGGAGCACAGGTGGCACAGTCTCACACACAACCGCGAGGGGAGCACAGGTGGCACAGTCTCACACACAACCGCGAGGGGAGCACAGGTGGCACAGTCTCACACACAACCGCGAGGGGAGCACAGGTGGCACAGTCTCACACACAACCGCGAGGGGAGCACAGGTGGCACAGTCTCACACACAACCGCGAGGGGAGCACAGGTGGCACAGTCTCACACACAACCGCGAGAGGAGCACAGGTGGCACAGTCTCACACACAACCGCGAGAGGAGCACAGGTGGCACAGTCTCACACACAACCGCGAGGGGAGCACAGGTGGCACAGTCTCACACACAACCGCGAGGGGAGCACAGGTGGCACAGTCTCACACACAACCGCGAGAGGAGCACAGGTGGCACAGTCTCACACACAACCGCGAGGGGAGCACAGGTGGCACAGTCTCACACACAACCGCGATGGGAGCACAGGTGGCACAGTCTCACACACAACCGCGGGGGAAAGCACGGGCAGCACCACCTCACACACAACCGCGATGGGAGCACAGGTGGCACAGTCTCACACACAACCGCGGGGGAAAGCACGGGCAGCACCACCTCACACACAACCGCGGGGGAAAGCACGGGCAGCACCACCTCACACACAACCGCGAGGGGAGCACAGGTGGCACAGTCTCACACACAACCGCGGGGGAAAGCACGGGCAGCAGCACCTCACACACAACCGCGAGGGGAGCACAGGTGGCACAGTCTCACACACAACCGCGAGGGGAGCACAGGTGGCACAGTCTCACACACAACCGCGGGGGAAAGCACGGGCAGCAGCACCTCACACACAACCGCGAGGGGAGCACAGGTGGCACAGTCTCACACACAACCGCGAGGGGAGCACAGGTGGCACAGTCTCACACACAACCGCGAGGGGAGCACAGGTGGCACAGTCTCACACACAACCGCGAGGGGAGCACAGGTGGCACAGTCTCACACACAACCGCGAGGGGAGCACAGGTGGCACAGTCTCACACACAACCGCGAGGGGAGCACAGGTGGCACAGTCTCACACACAACCGCGAGGGGAGCACAGGTGGCACAGTCTCACACACAACCGCGAGAGGAGCACAGGTGGCACAGTCTCACACACAACCGCGAGGGGAGCACAGGTGGCACAGTCTCACACACAACCGCGAGAGGAGCACAGGTGGCACAGTCTCACACACAACCGCGAGGGGAGCACAGGTGGCACAGTCTCACACACAACCGCGATGGGAGCACAGGTGGCACAGTCTCACACACAACCGCGGGGGAAAGCACGGGCAGCACCACCTCACACACAACCGCGATGGGAGCACAGGTGGCACAGTCTCACACACAACGCGGGGGGAAAGCACGGGCAGCACCACCTCACACACAACCGCGAGGGGAGCACAGGTGACACAGTCTCACACACAACCGCGGGGGAAAGCACGGGCAGCAGCACCTCACACACAACCGCGAGGGGAGCACAGGTGGCACAGTCTCACACACAACCGCGAGGGGAGCACAGGTGGCACAGTCTCACACACAACCGCGAGGGGAGCACAGGTGGCACAGTCTCACACACAACCGCGAGGGGAGCACAGGTGGCACAGTCTCACACACAACCGCGAGGGGAGCACAGGTGGCACAGTCTCACACACAACCGCGAGGGGAGCACAGGTGGCACAGTCTCACACACAACCGCGAGGGGAGCACAGGTGGCACAGTCTCACACACAACCGCGAGGGGAGCACAGGTGGCACAGTCTCACACACAACCGCGAGGGGAGCACAGGTGGCACAGTCTCACACACAACCGCGATGGGTGCACAGGTGGCACAGTCTCACCACAACCGCGGGGGAAAGCACGGGCAGCACCACCTCACACACAACCGCGAGGGGAGCACAGGTGGCACAGTCTCACACACAACCGCGGGGGAAAGCACGGGCAGCAGCACCTCACACACAACCGCGAGGGGAGCACAGGTGGCACAGTCTCACACACAACCGCGAGGGGAGCACAGGTGGCACAGTCTCACACACAACCGCGAGGGGAGCACAGGTGGCACAGTCTCACACACAACTGCGAGGGGAGGACAAGTGGCACAGTCTCACACACAACCGTGAGGGGAGCACAGGTGGCACAGTCTCACACACAACCGCAAGGGGAGCACAGGTGGCACAGTCTCACACACAATCGCAGGGGAAAGCACGGGCAGCACCACCTCACACACAACCGCGAGGGGAGCACAGGTGGCACAGTCTCACACACAACCGCGAGGGGAGCACAGGTGGCACAGTCTCACACACAACCGCGAGGGGAGCACAGGTGGCACAGTCTCACACACAACCGCGAGGGGAGCACAGGTGGCACAGTCTCCACACACAACCGCGAGGGGAGCACAGGTGGCACAGTCTCACACACAACCTCGAGGGGAGCACAGGTGGCACAGTCTCACACACAACCGCGAGGGGAGCACAGGTGGCACAGTCTCACACACAACCGCGAGGGGAGCACAGGTGGCACAGTCTCACACACAACCGCGAGGGGAGCACAGGTGGCACAGTCTCACACACAACCGCGAGGGGAGCACAGGTGGCACAGTCTCACACACAACCGCGAGGGGAGCACAGGTGGCACCGCCTCACACACAACCGCGGGGGAAAGCACAGGCAGCACCGCCTCACACGCAACCACGGGGGGAGCACGGGCAGCACCACCTCACACACAACTGCGAGGGAAGGGGTTGGCGCAGGCATCACTACCTCACACACAACCGTGAGGGGGAGCGCAGGCAGCACTGCCTCACACACAACCGCGGGAGGGGGGGGAATTTGTAAGGCACAGGAGGCACCGCCTTACACACAACTGCAGAGAGGAGTGTAAGTGTGACTCTGCACAATCTCACTGGATCGGTCCAGGAGAATGACACAGCTCTGATGGAGACAAAATACCGAAGTTGATCCTACCTGCTGTAGAAATCTCTGCTCCTGGTCCTGGAGCCGCGGGAACACACACACCGAGCGCAGCGCAGAATTCAGGGACTCAAAGTGACCGACCATCACACGACCAAAAGCATCATCAGGAAAGAACTGCTCATAAAGGACAAAGCGAGAGCAGAGGAAACGGCGTCCCGCCCAGCCGATCACATCCCCGATCTACAGAGAACAGAGACAGCGGTGAGAGGAAACGGCGTCCAGCCGACCACATCCCCCGATCTACAGAGGAGACAGCGGTGAGAGGAAACGGCGTCCAGCCGATCACATCCCCCGACCTACAGAGAACAGAGACAGCGGTGAGAGGAAACGGCGTCCAGCCGACCACATCCCCGATCTACAGAGGAGACAGCGGTGAGAGGAAACGGCGTCCAGCCGATCACATCCCCCGACCTACAGAGAACAGAGACAGCGGTGAGAGGAAACGGCGTCCAGCCGACCACATCCCCCGATCTACAGAGGAGACAGCGGTGAGAGGAAACGGCGTCCCGCCGCCGATCACATCCCCCGACCTACAGAGAACAGAGACAGCGGTGAGAGGAAACGGCGTCCAGCCGATCACATCCCCCGACCTACAGAGAACAGAGACAGCGGTGAGAGGAAACGGCGTCCAGCCGATCACATCCCCGACCTACAGAGAACAGAGACAGCGGTGAGAGGAAACGGCGTCCAGCCGATCACATCCCCCGACCTACAGAGAACAGAGACAGCGGTGAGAGGAAACGCGTCCAGCCGATCACATCCCCCGACCTACAGAGAGACAGCGGTGAGAGAAACGGCGTCAGCGAACATCCCCGACTAGAGACAGAGACAGCGGTGAGAGGAAACGGCGTCCAGCCGGATCACATCCCCCCGACCTACAGAGAACAGAGACAGCGGTGAGAGGAAACGGCGTCCAGCCGATCACATCCCCCGACCTACAGAGAACGAGACAGGTGAGAGGAACCGTCAGCGATCACATCCCGACTACAGAGAACGAGCACGGTGAGAGGAAACTGCGTCCAGCCGATCACATCCCCCGACCTACAGAGAACAGAGACAGCGGTGAGAGGAAACAGGGTCCAGCGATCACATCCCCGACTCAGGACAGAGACAGCGGTGAGAGAAACAGTGTCAGCCGATCACATCCCCGACTACAGAGAACAGAGACAGCGGTGAGAGGAAACGGCATCCAGCGATCACATCCCGATTACAGAGAACAGAGACAGCGGTGAGAGAACGGCGTCCAGCCGATCACATCCCCCGACCTACAGAGAACAGAGACAGCGGTGAGAGGAAACGGCGTCCAGCCGATCACATCCCCCGACCTACAGAGAACAGAGACAGCGGTGAGAGGAAACAGCGTCCAGCCGATCACATCCCCGACTACAGAGAACAGAGACAGCGGTGAGAGGTACCGGCGTCCAGCCGATCACATCCCCCGACCTACAGAGAACAGAGACAGCGGTGAGAGGAAACAGCGTCCAGCCAATCACATCCCCCGACCTACAGAGAACAGAGACAGCGGTGAGAGGAAACAGCGTCCAGCCAATCACATCCCCCGACCTACAGAGAACAGAGACAGCGGTGAGAGGAAACGGCATCCAGCCGATCACATCCCCGACCTACAGAGAACAGAGACAGCGGTGAGAGGAAACGGCATTCAGCCGATCACATCCCCCGACCTACAGAGAACAGAGACAACGGTGAGAGGAAACAGCGTCCAGCCGATCACATCCCCCGACCTACAGAGAACAGAGACAGCGGTGAGAGGAAACGGCATCCAGCCGATCACATCCCCCGACCTACAGAGAACAGAGACAGCAGTGAGAGGAAACAGTGTCCAGCCGATCACATCCCCCGACCTACAGAGAACAGAGACAGCGGTGAGAGGAAACAGCGTCCAGCCGATCACATCCCCGACCTAGAGAACAGAGACAGCGGTGAGAGGTACCGGCGTCCAGCCGATCACATCCCCGACCTACAGAGAACAGAGACAGCGGTGAGAGGAAACAGCGTCCAGCCGATCACATCCCCCGACCTACAGAGAACAGAGACAGCGGTGAGAGGAAACAGCGTCCAGCCAATCACATCCCCGACCTACAGAGAACAGAGACAGCGGTGAGAGGAAACGGCATCCAGCCGATCACATCCCCCGACCTACAGAGAACAGAGACAGCGGTGAGAGGAAACAGCGTCCAGCCAATCACATCCCCGACCTACAGAGAACAGAGACAGCGGTGAGAGGAAACGGCATCCAGCCGATCACATCCCCCGACCTACAGAGAACAGAGACAGCGGTGAGAGGAAACGGCATCCAGCCGATCACATCCCCGACCTACAGAGAACAGAGACAGCGGTGAGAGGAAACGGCATTCAGCCGATCACATCCCCGACCTACAGAGAACAGAGACAACGGTGAGAGGAAACAGCGTCCAGCCGATCACATCCCCCGACCTACAGAGAACAGAGACAGCGGTGAGAGGAAACGGCATCCAGCCGATCACATCCCCCGACCTACAGAGAACAGAGACAGCAGTGAGAGGAAACAGTGTCCAGCCGATCACATCCCCCGAGCTACAGAGAACCGAGACAGCGGTGAGAGGAAACGGCGTCCAGCCGATCACATCCCCCGACCTACAGAGAACAGAGACAGCGGTGAGAGGAAACGGCGTCCAGCCGATCACATCCCCCGACCTACAGAGAACAGAGACAGCGGTGAGAGGAAACAGCGTCCAGCCGATCACATTCCCCGACCTACAGAGAACAGAGACAGCGGTGAGAGGAAACGGCATCCAGCCGATCACATCCCCGACCTACAGAGACAGCGGTGAGAGGAAACGGCGTCCAGCCAATCACATCCCCCGATCTACAGAGGAGAGAACAGAGACAGCGGTGAGAGGAAACAGCGTCCAGCCGATCACATCCCCGATCTACAGAGGAGAGAACAGACAGCGGTGAGGGAAACGGCGTCCAGCCGATCACATCCCCCGAGCTACAGAGAACAGAGACAGCGGTGAGAGGAAACGGCGTCCAGCCAATCACATCCCCCGACCTACAGAGGACAGAACAGAGAACGGTGAGAGGAAACAGCGTCCAGCCGATCACATTCCCCGAGCTACAGAGGAGAGAGACAACGGTGAGAGGAAACGGCGTCCAGCCGATCACATCCCCCGACCTACAGAGACAGCGGTGAGAGGAAACGGCGTCCAGCCAATCACATCCCCCGATCTACAGAGGAGAGAACAGAGACAGCGGTGAGAGGAAACAGCGTCCAGCCGATCACATCCCCCGATCTACAGAGGAGAGAACAGACAGCGGTGAGAGGAAACGGCGTCCAGCCGATCACATCCCCCGAGCTACAGAGAACAGACAGCGGTGAGAGGAAACGGCGTCCAGCCAATCACATCCCCCTACCTACAGAGGAGAGAACAGACAGCGGTGAGAGGAAACGGCGTCCAGCCGATCACATCCCCCGACCTACAGAGAACAGACAGCGGTGAGAGGAAACGGCGTCCAGCCGATCACATCCCCCGACCTACAGAGAACAGAGACAGCGGTGAGAGGAAACGGCGTCCAGCCGATCACATCCCCCGACCTACAGAGAACAGAGACAGCGGTGAGAGGAAACGGCGTCCAGCCGATCACATCCCCCGACCTACAGAGAACAGAGACAGCGGTGAGAGGAAACGGCGTCCCACCGATCACATCCCCCGACCTACAGAGAACAGAGACAGCGGTGAGAGGAAACGGCGTCCAGCCGATCACATCCCCCGACCTACAGAGAACAGACAGCGGTGAGAGGAAACAGCATCTACTCAGAGGATTACTAACACGGGTCTCCACAGTAAGTCATGAGGTCTCTGTGCGCCTACAAACCCATCAGCCATAGGAAGAACTGGGTGTAGAAGATGGAAAGTTCTACAATCAGAGGAGGAACTCTGTCCCTAATATAAGGTCTACACAAGGACGACAGGGTGGACATGTTCTGGACTGGCCACCTACCGCGCAGGGTCCATATAGCACAGCACCACTTCTGCCAGGATAAGAGTGGGACAATCCCATCTAAAGCCAGCCCCCTCGAGCCCCGAGTCCAGAGATCCCACATCACAGAGATCCACCCCGAGAAGACGGTAATCTTCTGAGTCCAGGACAACAGCATCTACAAACACAAGATAGACATTACAGGAGGCCGAACCTTCATGACCAACGTCTACAGTACAACCCCAATTACTATGAAGTCAGGGGGCTGTGTAAAATGTGCAAACAAAAACCCAACATGATGATCTGGAAATCTGAGATCTACAGTGTCTGCAGAGGAGCGCGGCGGGGGCTCGGCAAAGTCTGCAGAGGAGCGCGGCGGGGGCTCGGCAAAGTCTCCAGAGGAGCGCGGCGGGGGCTCGGCAAAGTCAGCAGAGGAGCGCGGGGGGGCTCGGCAAAGTCAGCAGAGGAGCGCGGCGGGGGCTCGGCAAAGTCTGCAGAGGAGCGCGGCGGGGGCTCGGCAAAGTCTGCAGAGGAGCGCGGCGGGGGCTCGGCAAAGTCTGCAGAGGAGCGCGGCGGGGGCTCGGCAAAGTCTGCAGAGGAGCGCGGCGGGGGCTCGGCAAAGTCTGCAGAGGAGCGCGGCGGGGGCTCGGCAAAGTCTGCAGAGGAGCGCGGCGGGGGCTCGGCAAAGTCTGCAGAGGAGCGCGGCGGGGGCTCGGCAAAGTCTGCAGAGGAGCGCGGCGGGGGCTCGGCAAAGTCTCCAGAGGAGCGCGGCGGGGGCTCGGCAAAGTCAGCAGAGGAGCGCGGCGGGGGCTCGGCAAAGTCAGCAGAGGAGCGCGGCGGGGGCTCGGCAAAGTCAGCAGAGGAGCGCGGCGGGGGCTCGGCAAAGTCTGCAGAGGAGCGCGGCGGGGGCTCGGCAAAGTCTGCAGAGGAGCGCGGCGGGGGCTCGGCAAAGTCTGCAGAGGAGCGCGGCGGGGGCTCGGCAAAGTCTGCAGAGGAGCGCGGCGGGGGCTCGGCAAAGTCTGCAGAGGAGCGCGGCGGGGGCTCGGCAAAGTCTGCAGAGGAGCGCGGCGGGGGCTCGGCAAAGTCTGCAGAGGAGCGCGGCGGGGGCTCGGCAAAGTCTACAGAGGAGCGTGGCGGGGGCTCGGCAAAGTCTGCAGAGGAGCGTGGCGGGCGGTGACTTATAAAGGGTCTCAATGGAGGGTGGCCAGACTGCTGAGATCATGGTACCATTGTGGCCCCTATACTGCTGCTCTCCACAGTGGAGTCTGTCCTCTCCCCAACCTACCATGGAGGTGTGGTAATTTCTAAACCATGGCTCCCCTAAAACAATCCCAGCATGCTTTGCTGCCCTACTAGGAGACGTAGTGGAGACAACCGATAGACACTCACCACCTTTCTCATTAGAAACCTCAGAGGGTGTGGGGTTCTTCAGCAAACTCTTCAGAACCTCGGTCTGTTCAATGAGGAGACGCTTCCGCTGAACCACTGCCGGGAAATCCACCTCCCAAATACATGTAGATCCGAGTCCAGATGTTTTCCCACATGTCCGAAAGTAGAGAGAGTCAAAGCCACAGCCAAGGCTGAGCACCTGAAAAATGACCAGCACCTGAGAGTCGCCCAGCCTCGGCACGACAGCCGCCCAGCCTCGGCCAGACAGCCGCCCAGCCTCGGCCAGACAGCCGCCCAGCCTCGGCCAGACAGCCGCCCAGCCTCGGCCAGACAGCCGCCCAGCCTCGGCACGACAGCCGCCCAGCCTCGGCACGACAGCCGCCCAGCCTCGGCACGACAGCCGCCCAGCCTCGGCACGACAGCCGCCCAGACTCGGCACGACAGCCGCCCAGCCTCGGCCCGACAGCCGCCCAGCCTCGGCCCGACAGCCGCCCAGCCTCGGCCCGACAGCCGCCCAGCCTCGGCCCGACAGCCGCCCAGCCTCGGCCCGACAGCCGCCCAGCTTAGGCCCGACAGCCGCCCAGCCTCGGCACGACAGCCGCCCAGCCTCGGCCCGACAGCCGCCCAGCCTCGGCCAGACAGCCGCCCAGCCTCGGCCAGACAGCCGCTTATTACAGGGAAGGGAAACAATCCAACAGCGCAGGGATTACTACAACAGGAGCCAGTTCAGGATGGAAAACCCAAGGAGGATGGAGGCGCTCCCAGTGGCTGCAAATTCAGCTTGTTTCATAGATTTAAAAAATGTTATTGTATCAAAAATTAAAAAAATAATTAAAAATACAATACGGAGTCTTCAGCAAGTCGGTACAGTAAATACAACGCGTTTTGGCTGAATTTGTATGTATATGTAGAGTGGAGGCAGCACTGGGCAATTAACCTTAATCAATCAAGGCTGTTCCCCCGCACTAATCAGTCTATTCACTGCCCAACATTATATATAAAAGTATGTATCTCCGCAAAGAGAAATCTATAAAGATCATTCCTCATCTATTTTATGTAATTTTCATTATCTCTATTCTTGTTTGACTTTATCTGTTCCCTCTGGTTTCATGGATGTTTTAGCCCCTGTGGAATTATGGTTTTTAGTTTGTAAAATTTTAAGAAACTTGTATTAAATTTTTATTTAAAAAAATAGTTTGATTAAATCATAAATTGTCAATTCACTGTTGTCATTTTTATATCTTCTTTATATGTACAGAGAGGATTTTCCATCAGACTCTATGTATAATTGTAATTCTATATATACACATGGAAAGTAAAGAAGCCCAGAAAATATTGTCAGATATAAAAAAGAGAATTTTGTTTACGTACCGTAAATTCTTTTTTCTTGAGTCATCAATGGGAGACCCAGACAATGGGGTTTAGGGCACTGCCCTCCGGAGGCCACACTAGGTACTACAAGTTTGTAGACACCGCCCCCTCCGCATAAAAACCCCTACCGCAGGGAAGACCCTCAGTTTGGTTCATAAGCTGCGAGGAGACAAAATAAACCACACCCGATACATCGGGAAAGGAACTGTACATAGACGGTCCAACAACCCGGAATAAACTGTCCCAACTCGGAACAGATCAAATGCAAACATGCAACAGAACAACTGGGTGGGTGCTGGGTCTCCCATTGATGATTCAAGAAAAAAGAATTTACGGTACGTAAACAAAATTCTCTTTTTTCTGGTCATCATAATGGGAGACCCAGACAATGGGGATGTCCTAAAGCAAAACCCCAGGGCGGGAAGAGTTCCTCAAAGACGTGTAAAGATACGGTCCCCCTCAAAGGTGGGCAACCGCCGCCTGGAGGACCCGCCTGCCCAAACTCGCATCCGCCGATGCATGGGCATGCACCATATAGTGCTTAGAGAAAGTATGCAGGCTGGACCAAGTGGCCGCCTGACACACCTGCAGAGCTGAAGCGCGATGTCGCAAAGCCCAGGAGGCACCGACTGCTCTGGTCGAGTGCGCCTTCAAGCCCACCGGAAGAGGCTGACCCGCAGAACGGTACGCCTCCTGAATGGGCGCCTTGATCCATCTGGCCAAGGTCGATTTCGATGCCGCGGACCCCTTACAGCGACCCGCCGTAAGGATGAACAAAGAGTCAGAACTCCGGAAGGAGGCAGTCCTGGACACATAAATGCGCACAGCCCTCACCAGATCCAGAGTGTGGAGGTCGCGCTCAACCTGATGAACAGGAGCGGGACAAAATGAAGGAAGAACAATCTCTTGGTTCAAGTGGAAAGTGGAAACCACTTTCGGCAAAAATTCCGCCCGCGGGCGCAACACCACCTTGTCTTGGTGAACCACCAGAAAGGGCGACTTGCACGATAGTGCAGCCAATCCTGAAACCCGTCTCAGAGACGTAATTGCCACCAGAAAAACCACTTTCTGGGACAGATGAGAGAGAGAAACGTCCCTCAGAGGCTCGAACGGCGGTTTCTGCAGAGCCGCCAGGACCATGTTAAGGTCCCAAGGATCTAGAGGTCGCCTATACGGTGGAACCACCGAGACACCCCCTGCAGAAACTGACGGACCTTAGGAAGGAGCGCCAATCGCCTGTCAAACAGCACTGAAAGAGCTGATACTTGACCCTTCAGGGAGCTGAGGGATAAACCCAATTCCAGACCCGACTGTAGGAAAGCCAACAACGTCGGTATTGACAAGGGCCACGGTGCCCGTCCAGCAGAGGCACACCAGGAGAAAAAGATTTTCCACGTTCTGTGGTATATCTTCCTGGATACAGGTTTCCTGGCCCGATTCATCGTGGCAACCACCGTAGGAGAGAAGCCCTGGATGTCAGCAACCAGGCCTCAAGAGCCATGCAGTCAATCTGAGGGCCCTGGAATTGAGATGGAAGAATGGGCCTTGCGCGAGTAGATCTGCGCGGTCTGGAAGAGCCCAGCGGAGTCCGCCTGACAGTTGCCACAGATCCGGATACCAGGACCTCCTGGGCCAATCCGGAGCCACTAGAATGGCTATGTTGCACTCCGTCCTGATTTTCCACAAAACCTTGGGAATCAGAGCCAGAGGCGGGAACACATATGGACGATGGAAGCTGGACCAACTCAGGATCAGGGCGTCTGCCCCCAGAGACTGAGGACCCCAGGATCTCGCCATGTATTGCGGCACCTGATGATTCAGCCGCGAGGCCATCAGATCCACGTCCGGAGTGCCCCATCTGCTGCAGATGTCCCGGAAGACGTCTGGATGAAGAGACCACTCTCCGGCGTCCATCCCCTGCCGGCTCAGGTAGTCGGCCTCCCAGTTCTCGACCCCTGGGATGTGAACTGCGGAGATCAGGCAGTCGTTTTCCTCTACCCAGGATAGAATTCGGTGGACTTCGGCGAGGGCCTGAGCACTTCTGGTCCCTCCCTGATGATTTATATAGGCGACGGTCGTCGCATTGTCGGACTGCACCCGAATGGGCTGTCCTGACAGGAACTTCTGAAACGCCAGGAGCGCCAGATAGACCGCCTTGATCTCCAGCACGTTGATCTGCAACGCCGACTCCGACTGAGTCCAGAGGCCTTGAGCCCTGTGGTGTAGGAACACCGCACCCCAGCCCGTCAGACTGGCGTCGGTGGTCACCACTAACCATGACGGTTTGAGGAAGGACCGGCCCCGCGACAAGTGACGGGGCTGGAGCCACCACTGCAAGGAATCCCTGGTCGGTTGGGAAAGAGCCACCAGCCGATTCAGAGAGATCGTCCTTTTGTCCCATCGGCGGAGAATCTCCAGCTGGAGAGGACGGAGGCGAAACTGTGCGAAAGGCACCGCCTCTATCGCAGCTACCATGCGCCCCACCAGCTTCATCAATACCCTTAGGGATGATTGTGGTGACAGGAGGACTGCTTGCACTCCTGATTGGATCGCCAGCTGCTTGGCTCGTGGCAGAGACACCAGGGCTGAGTCCGTGTGGAAGTCCATGCCCAGATATGTCAGTGACTAGGTCGGAACCAGGGTGGACTTCTGGACATTGAGAAGCCACCCAAACTGTTCCAAAGACTTCATGGTCACCTCCAGGCTTTGCCGACAAAGGTGTTCCGATGGCGCCCTGATCAGTAGGTCGTCCAGATAGGGTATTACGGCGTGTCCCTGCACGTGCAGGAGAGCCATCATGGAGGCCATCACCTTTGTAAACACCCGCGGTGCCGAGGCGAGCCCGAAAGGCAGCGCCACAAATTGGAAGTGTTCTTCCCCCACTGCAAATCTCAGCCAGCGCTGATGAGCTGGTGCAATGGGCACGTGAAGGTAAGCGTCTCGGATATCTATCGACGCAAGGAAGTCCCCCTGTGACACAGCCGCGATCACGGAGCGCAGTGATTCCATACGGAACTTCCGAACCAACACGTGACGGTTGAACAGTTTTAGATCCAGTACTGGGCGGAAGGAGCCGTCCTTTTTTGGGACAATAAAGAGGTTGAAGTAAAAACCCCGAAACTCTCCCCGGAAGGCACCGGGACCACCACTCCGTCTCTTCGGAGTCCCTCCAACACCAGATGAAAAGCCTGAGCCTTTTCCGGGGATGGAACAGACCGATGGAATCGGTGTGCCGGCTGTGACGTCAGCTCTATCCTGTAGCCGCGTGAGACCACGTCTCGAACCCACTGATCTTGAACGAGGAGTAACCATCTGTCCTGAAAACTGGACAGGCGGCCCCCCACCTGTGGGGAGGCAGGACTGGAGAGCGAGTCATGCGGAAGTGGGTTTGGGGGTGGCAGCTGCTGCCCCCGTTGACTTCTTCTGACGACCTTTGGGGCGCCACTGAGTAGAGGTTTTGCCCCCTCTGTCCGTGCGAGCGGACGAAGCTGAGGACTGCGAGCTGGAGCGAAAGGACCACTGCTTCGGGTTCCTCTTAACGGTATACCGTGGCTTAGGCTTATTCTGCGGGATCTTAGACTCAGCAGAATCCTTTATGAGCTTGTCCAGCTCTGTGCCAAAAAGTCTGTCACCAGAGAACGGAAGATTCTGCAAAAATCTTCTTAGATGTGGCATCTGAGTCCCAAAGACGCAGCCACAACAACCTGCGAATCGCAATAGCATTGGCCGAAGCCACAGCTGAGCGAGTGGCAGTTTCTAGGGTCGCCGTCCTGGCGTAGTCCGCATAGGCCCTTGCCCTATCAGTAAGTGCCAGGACCTCTGTATTGGACCCCGCCAGGTCAGTGATACCATCTAAGCAGGACGTGATCGCCTGCAGAGTCCAGACCGTGGCAAAATTAGGGGCAAATGAAGACCCCACAGCCTCATAGGAAGACTTGGCGAGTTGCTCGACCTGTCTATCAGTAGCATCCTTCAACGAGGAGCTATCAGAGGCAGAGAAAAGGGAGCGTGCAGCAATCCTGGTCATGGAAGCGTCCACCTTCGGGGACTGCGACCATTCCTGAAGCACCTCCTGGGGGAAGGGGAAGCGATTGTCCTTAGATTTACGGACATAACGCCGCCCAGGATGTAACCTGGGAGCTCTAACCACCCTTCCAAAGTTAGTGTGGTCCATAAAGGAGCCACATGGGCGAGCCTCCGGCTGCAGCCACTGATACACCTCCTTAGGGTGCAGTTCCACCTCCTCAGGGGGTGCCACGAGACGTAGAGTCTCGTTTATTGAGGACACCAGATCCTCTACCCCGTCAGGTGGTTCTGACATAGATTCAAGCATTGAACCCCCGTCATCCTCGTCACCATCAGAGTGACGCTCCTCCTCAGAGAGGTTCTGGATCTCGGGTGATTCATCCCGGCGAGCCCGCTTAAGGGGTCTAGCAGCAGAAAGAGATGATACCCGGGGGTAACTTGAGGGAGCAGCTGGGCTTCCCAGTCTCCTAGTCAGTACCTCCAGGGATTGCGACATGGAGGACAGCTTGGATAACACAGATTCATTAATCTTATTCTGTGTTTCCCATTGCCCTGGGATCACCTGAACCTCAGGGTACAGCACCGGAGCTGCTGCCTCAGCAGTGTCAGTCCGGGCCTCTGGGCGTCCGCAGTTATTGCAGGACCCCCCAACCAGCGTCCCGTTGCATGTAGCACAGGTAGTGGTAGAATTGTCTGCCTTCACAGCACTTTTCTTTGCTGGGGCCATGCCGACAGCAGAGGAAAAGAATAAGCCAAGTAGAAAACCGGAACACCGGCGGCTTACCGACCGCTTCAAAGCGGTGGAGGGGAGCGGTGAGTGTGTGGCCTCCGCGAGGGTAACGACCGGTCTCCTCCGGGAGCGCAGCAGTGCACTCATCCAGGCCCAGTACGGGAAGTGAGGAGAAAATGGCCGCCGCCAGTAAAGACGTGGGCGGAGCCAAAAACACGCGGGAAGCACACACACACACGCCCAGTGATGACATCACCCTATGGGCTGCTCCACCTATCTCCAGGCATCCATCTTAACAATCTGGTGCCGGAGCCCGCAGCGCGGGAGATATAGTAATAACACTATACCCAGGGCTTCAACATCTGTAGCCCTCAGCCGCAGCCCCTACGATACCACAGGGCGGTCAGCTATGGCGACCCCAGCACAGGGTACACTGCCAGAACCGCGGACCCGCGGGTGTGCGCGCTGTCTGAGTGTCATGAAACACATAAAGTGCCAGACACTACCCCAGGCACACCGGAGACACAAAGTGCCTCAGTGCCAGTCCGGTCTGTAAGTACCATTTAGGGAGGCCTCGGACGGGGGTTCAGCACCAGTCCGGTCTGTAAGCACCATTTAGGGAGGCCTCGGACTGGGCTGGCTCCAGTCCGGTCTGTAAGCACCATTTAGGGAGGCCTCGGACGGGGGTGCAGCACCAGTCCGGTCTGTAAGCACCATTTAGGGAGGCCTCGGACTGGGCTGGCTCCAGTCCGGTCTGTAA